>JWZX01001724.1:0-12949 GCA_001275005.1 Chrysochromulina tobinii | reverse complement strand
CACCTTCGCCGCCGCCGCCGCCCTCGCCGCCGCCGCCCCCGCCCCCGCCGCCCTCGCCACCTTCGCCGCCGCCACCGCCCTCGCCACCGCCGCCGCCTTCGCCGCCGCCGCCTTCGCCGCCGCCGCCGCTGCCGTCCGTTGCCAACCTGTCGCCGTCCTCGGGTTGGGTACGTAGCAGGACGAGTTTGGCAACCTCATTGAAGGCTGGCCGTAACAGAAGAAGGGCTAGCTTCCAACGGTCAGACCCTGAATACGACGAGCTCATGGTAAGGGAGGGTTTCGGAATCTTGGGTCCCCGGGCATCCGCTTAGTCCTTGCATCTGTAGTGCATGCCTGTGCGCCTTTTACAGCCGTACTTGCCAGGTGGGGTGGTGCCGTGATGTTTGAAATACAGCTACTACACATCACGACGAGCGCGCAGCCTCCGCATCACGCGCACCATGCCCGGCTTTCCCTCCCGTGTCTAAGCCACCCCTGCGTGCATGCCCTGCGTGGTGCCCCGCCCACCATCGGCGATGGTGTGCGGTGTGAAAGTGAATGTGTCTGTGTCTGTGTGATTTCTTACACACAAGAACGAGGCGGCGCTCGCGACCTCGCGTTTCGCACCTCGCGTCTCGCGCACGCACGCTCGGGCAGTCGGCACAGGCGAACGCCACGAGCCCACGACTTCATGCGTAGACTGCCCCTCTTGACGGTTCCGTTAATCAGAATGCGTGTGTTTGACTTCGAGCACGGCGCTGTCGGGCCCGATGCAACACAGCGCGAGCGAGCTGAGCGCTCCGGTCGCGCCTTGTCAAGGCACGTCTCAGCCTTCGCCTCAACTCTGCTGTCGCGCTCCGCTTCTGCACCCGAGATTAGCAAGCCGACGTGCGGCGACTCCTTGTGGAGGAGCACGACTGGCTCGCGCGTTGCCATCAAGAAATCTGACGAAAGCCAAGCTCCTGATGGGTGCGCGGCTCAAAGTTCTGCAGCTCGGCAAAGGCGGTGAGCAGCTGCCACCAGTAGCACGCGACCGCAGTGACGTGCAGGTGCTCGCGCGCAAACTGCTTGCCCGCGTTGGCGATGGCCTCGGCCTGCTGCGGGTGCGCCTTGGCCCACGCGAGCTTCTCGGGCACGTCGTGCAGCGAGGCGGCCACCGGTACGTAGTGCACGTACGGCCGGAGCAGTGGGTAAAAGTACTCGTTTGAAAAGGAGTCCTGTCCGAGGGTCGAGCCCACACTCAGAGGCCATCGGAGACCATCCGCGGCAATCAGGATCGATCAGTAGTGTCCGTGGGTATCTGGAGCACCAAGCAGCTACCTGCTTGAAGATGGTGGAGCCCACATGCAATTCCGATGCGAGGCGCGAAGAGGCCGCGTTGCCGTCGATGTGCAGCAGGTGCTTGTGCGCGCAGTTGGCCGCAAACTTGTCGATGGGCTTCTTGGGCGCTCGAGCGCTCATCTCTCGCTCCATGGCCGCGTCCCAGCCCCATTCAATCTTGGAAAGCTTTGGCGAGTCGCAGTGGTCATACACGCCCGCGTCGATCTGGCCCGTGTGGGCGGCCGAGAGCTGATTCGCGCGCTTGCGAGGATAGAACTTCCACAGCGGCCCTGATGAGGGAAGCAATCACATGCAATCAGAGGCGCTCGGTAGCGATCACACGCAATCACATGCAATGACTCACCTCGCCATCCTCGTGTGGGGCCGTTGCAACCACCACGGAAGTAGAGGACGCTGTCGCGCTGGCTCCAGGGCGTGGCGCAGCCGGCGCGAACCTTGACCCACGGCTGCGGGAAAGCGTGCTGCGTCTCGTCCCAAGACCACGGCGCCGGGATGGGCACATCTCGGTGTGCCACGTCAGAGTAATGGACGAACACCGGCAGTGGCGTCTGTCGATCCACCTTCGCATGATCGTACAGGCACGCGACGAATTCCGCGTTCGGCAGGCGCACGAGGCCGCTCACAGTCTTCATCATGTCAAGGAAGAGCTCAAGACGGTAGTCATTCTGTGAGCGCACAAACAAGTACCCGTCCTTGACTGCCGCGTGCACGCCCGGCAGGGCGTGCGCGCGAGTCGTGCCGTACATTTGAGGCCAGTACGCCATGTCGAGCACTGTGCGCCGAGATGGTCCCTCGGGGTCAGATGGCACTCCGATGGCACTCCGATGGCACTCTGATGGCACTCTGATGGCACTCTGATGGCACTCTGATGGCACTCAGATGGCACTCTGATGGCACTATGATGGCACTCTGATGGCACGCACCAGTAGCGGAGAGATTGCCTGCAGCCCACGGCGCAAGGTACATGTCTATCAGCGGCGCCCACAGTGTCGGATCGTATCGCCAGCCCGATGGTGCGTCGCTCATAGGGTCGCCTTTCAACGGGCAGCGCTGCCCCTGCGCCGCCATCTCGACAGCCGACCGAGGCCGTGCGCCCACTACGGCGCGCTTGGGCTGGGCACGTGGCTCATGGATACCCATCCACGAGGGCTCCTCGGGCATCTCCGAGTGGTGGAGACGTACCTGATGAGGGACGCAATCAGTGGCCATCAGAGCTCATCAGAGGCAATCAGGGAGAGCCACGTACCTGATGAGGGACGCAATCAGTGGTCATCAGATGCAATCAGAGGTCATCAGGGCGAGGTTGCATGCCCATGAGCCAACCCCACGTACCTGATGAGGGACGCACTCACTGGCCATCAGGGGGCTATCCACCGCAATCCACCTGCCATCAAAGGACCAGCTTTCCCGGTGCGTGCCGAGTGCGATCGACAGCCATCAACAGCAATCAAGGGCTATACACGTACCAGCTTCCCCGTGCGTGCCGAGCGCAGCGACACCCAGCCGCCTGCGCGGCCGACGAGCACGGCCATGCCGCTGTCACCCTCGCCGCCGCCGCCGCTGCCGCCCACACCGCCACCGCTGCCGCTGCTGCCGCCGCTGTCGCCACTGCCACCGTTGCCACCGCTGCCACCGCTGCCACCGCTGCCACCGCTGCTGCTGCTGCTGCTACTGCTGCCTCCGCCAGTGCCGCCCCTGCTGATGCTACTGGTGCCAGCTGCTGCTGGCTGCTCACGAGGCCAGAGGTCAAAATCACACGCGCTCGCCTTGGCGTTGCACTCGTTGACGTGCATCAGACCAAGGTGCCCATTGCCGCGCACTGCCAGGTACGCGCCGTGTTCTCCTTGTTGAGTGAAGCGGAAGCGAACACGCATCGGCTGGCGGCAGTCGGACGGCCCGGCAGGGCGATCGCTGAGCTCCTCCCATTGCAGCTCGGTGGTCGCGCTTGGCGGAGCGGCCTTGTCGCGCGGGCTCGAATCCCGATGACCACGCACCGCGCCACCCAGATGGTTGACACAGCCGCCCGAGAGACGATTGATGAGATGGACGCGTCGAGCGCGGAATGGAGTGCTCGCTTCGACAGGCCCGGGCGCAAGCAAGAATTGCGCAGCCCAGCTGTTGACTGACGCTCCGTCAGCTGCAAAGGTCCAGTCCGGATACTGCGGACGGAGCCTCGGCGAGGCCTCGGCCAACGGCGCACACCAAGGCAGATGACCCTGAACCGCCGCACCGGGCGATGCTGTTGGCGCGTAGGAAGCGGGTGAGGGCGGAGGCAGCTCGAGATGGGCGTGTGCTGTCCGAGGAATGGCAACACTGTCTGACGTCACGCTCGCTTCTATGATGACGGGAAGCCGCAGCTGCGCGATGCCGATGGTTGCACGTGGGAGGAGCACGCCGATGGATAAGATTCCGAGAAAGATCAGGAGGCAGTGGATGTCAAAAAGACGCTCGGGCGAGAGGCCGAACATTGCCAGGCGTGCATCTCCACGGCTTTCACAGTCGCGCCTCCTCGGGCGCTCTTCGCCTCCCCTACGCCTTCCCCAGCAAGTCTCGACTCGAAATGGCCTGGACGTGTAAAGTATTTGGTGGGCCACATGACCTCTCGACGGACCGGGGAGTCTCCCCGCGGCCGCGCCGCACCTCGCGTCCCACCACACTCCGTGAGACCGGCAGGCGGGCAGGCCCGAAGCGCGAAGGCCCACACATACCCGGTCGCACATCATCCGGTGGGACACGCGGGCGCAAACACAGACATAGAGCGGACAACCGACACGCGTAACACCAATCACGTGAGGGGGGGCACATAGAGGGGAGGCGACCGCGGACCCAGACCCTCCCCCGTTCCCTAACGCGCCTCCTAAACACGGAACGAAGCCCGAACGCAGTAGTGGCCCGAGGGTGTTTCCCCAACACAAGCGATCTCCCTCATCCCTGTGAATCTCTCGTGATGCGTGGTGGGCGGGCGGGCATCACGTAGGAGGCGAGCCGGCCGACAGTCTCACGACGGTCACCGACGCCCTCGAAGCGCCGAAAGGATGATTAGGTGCGACGTTGAAAAACGCCGTCGGATCTGCCCTCGAGCTCCGATCTCTCCTGCATGCATTCCTAACCGCCGGCGTTCCACGAGATCGAAGGAAAGAAGGGTGTTAGGAATCCTACCGCGGTCTGAAATACTTTCTCTAAGCGATCGGGTGGCAGTACCCCGATCATGGCTTGCGCTTGCCCAACATCATCCATCGCCTCGGCACTGGCGGCCTCGATTGCCCTGTGCCTGCGGCCACCAACGCAAAAATGCTTCGCAGGCCCAGCAAGTGCGAGTGCTAGCCAAATCGTCATGCTTCATTGCATGAACGCCACGAGCCCCGCCACCACCATTCGTGGCTTCTTTGTCATTGCACACGGAGGACCTGAAGGAGAGGCTGCACCAGTGTGCGACGGCGGCGACGCATTCCACCTGCACGTTACCGAGCGTCATGACCGTCTGATTCACTTCTCAGCACTCTCGCAGCCTATCAGTGCGGCTCGTCCCGTACACTTCTTCGACACCTCGAGCCTGGGAATGCTCCCAGGCACTCACGAGTTCGCTCTCACGCTGACGTTGGTCGAGACTAGCCCATGGCGCAGACATGAGATCACTACCCACAACGAAGCTGCGCTAATACGGCCCACGCTGCTCGAGTGGCTCACAACACGTCGGTGCGTGGGGCAGCGCGTGCCACTGTCATCTTCGCGCGTCGTGAGCTTGAAGTTTGATGCTGCAAGCACCATACCTGAGCCAGAGTGCACGAGCTTGCCGACAGCGCCCGGACAATATGCTTACGTCAAGAGCGAGAGCAGCGAGGCAGGAGCAGGCACGGGCGGCGTCAGGTCCAGCAGTATGTGGTGCATCGGCAACGCGACGCGTCGGCTGCACGACACGGCCAACGCCGTGCGCCGGATGGCGCGCTCGCGGCAGGGCTTCCGTCACGTTCTCAAGCCCATGGGCTGTCGGTTACGTCTGTACGGCGAGCAGCGACTCGCACGCTGCCTGCGCGGCCGAAGCATGCTGTTGATGGGCTCCACCTTTTCCGTCGACCTACGCAAAGGGCTCGCGCGTCTCAATTCAACGCTGGGTGCGTGGACAAGGCACCCGCCGGGGCCTGGGCATCCGAACGTGGCCGACTTTTGGCGTGCGTTCGAGAAGCCGAGCGGCTCGTACTGTTACCGCGGTGGGCGCGATCGGCCGTGCGCCCTCGCCTTCGGGCGTAGCGTCGTGAGCACTCAGCTCTTTCACTACCCCTCATACCGCGGCCTCTCGAACCTAAAGGGGGCTCACTACGACGCGATGTGCAAGCATGACATTGTACTCGTCGAGAGCGCTGCTGAGGACTTCGCGCTGCCGCCATCGAGCCTGCTGCCGCTCAGGGCATCCTCGCGTCTCCTACGCGCATGCAACAGAGACGCCGTCCACAGGGGTAGCGGGGCGCGCGTAGCATGCGAGGCTGCAGCAGTGGCGGCCACACAGAACAAGTCGTGGCGGCTGGATCCGTGGGCACAGTATTCGACTCGCCTAGCGGAACTGCTTGCCCGCTGGAGAGCATGCCGTAATCGACGGCCTCCCGGCTCATGGCACCCTATCTTTCAGCTCTCCTCCGCGCCTCGCGCTGTGCGTCAAGCCGCCGATTGTGAGATGGGCCTCGTGCGTGGCATGGGCTCGCTCACGCATCAGCGAGCGTCCATCAACGCGCTGGCGCGACGCATGGTGGAGTCGAGCGGCTTTGACGTCTTCGACCCATTTGCCATTACGCTGCACGCACCCGTCAGCTGGTGGGACTACGAGCGCACACCGCTCGAATATGCAGCGCAGGAGGCAGAGGCGGTCTCGGATATGCTCACGCAGTTTCTGCTCAACCACTTGTGCAAAGTGGATGTGGGAGGCAGTGTGGCGACGACGAGCGAATGAACGAGGCAGGGAGGAGGGCGCCGCGTTCGCAGGAAGACACTCATTTGGAGCAACTCCACCTTCGGGCGGGCCAGTGAGAGCGCAGATGGGTCCGTCGTCCGCAGCTTAAGAGTTTTTCGTCGTCACTAATAAGCTCAGCAGGTACGGTTTGCTGAGCTATCTGAGACCCTACTACTACACAGTGCATTGCGCGTAGTGCTCTACCGGAACATAAAGCCCCCTGGGCACACTCCGCCTCCCTGCCGAACAAATAATGCGGCTCTCGATACTAACGGGCCCGGCCGGGCCACGGGATGGTAACGGATGGGGCCCGTCCATCGCATGCATGCCCCTACGGTACTACAATGGTAACACTCTTGAATGCAAATGCGGCCCGTGCAAGTGCCTACATCCCGATTCCCGTCATGTATTACTCTGAAGGTTTTTTCCTGCGCGCCGCGACGAGCGCATCGTTGGCCTCCTTGTCTGACAATCTCTTGGCTATAGCGGCTGCCTTCCGGGCCGCGCGCTCTTCCGCTTCGGCCGCCCTGGCCTCCTCGGCAGCCTTGGCCGCTTCAGCTGCCGCCTTCTGAGCTTCCTGCGCCTCCTTCTCCTCCTTGGCGTTTCGGTTGTCGAGGTCCTTCTGGAGCTTGAGCGCCGCCTTGCGCAGCGAGAGGCTCAAGTTGGACAGCTCTTTCTCCTCACTTCGCATGGCCAGCCCAGCATTCGTGAGCCTCTTGAGCATGACCGAGATCTCCCCCGCGTCAAGAACGCCATTGCCGTTGCCGTCGATCTTGGTGAAGTGCTCGTCCAGCTCGGCGGCCGTCGCATCCACGCCCATCTCGAGGACCGCCTCGCGGAACTCGGCCTTGTCGAGCTTGCCGCCTCCGTCCTTGTCCCACTTCTTCATCACGTCGCCAATCTTCATGTTCTTAGAGACGATCTTCTCGCCAATCTTGGCTTCGACTGTCTTGCCGAGACCTTTGCTTCGCGCCTCGGCCAGCCGCAACTCCGCCTGCTCGTACGCTCGCATTGCCTCGGCCACCTGCTTGACGAAGGCCGCCTTTTCTCGCAGTTGCTGCGCCTTGGCGCGCAGCGCAGCGGCCTCGCCGACGGCGCTGATCGACAAGTGAAGCAACTTGACGAGTGCGAGCTTCATCTCGTCGAGATCGAGTGAGCCGCTTCCGTCGCTGTCCATCGTCATGAAGAAGGCATCGATTTCGTTGTTTTCCGCCTTAATATTCAGCTCGCTCCGCATCAAAGTGCGCATTTCCATCTTGCTGATGTCACCATCGCCATTCTTGTCCCACGTGCGCACGAGGTCCGCCATCCTATCCAGCTTCTTGTTCTTCTTCTCTTCGAGGACCGACTCTTGGACGGCATTATAAGTCAGGTCGGGATACAGCTTCTCGACGAGCGCGGCGCCAAGCTTCCTGCCAAATGTGCTCGTGTGAATGCGGGTTGCCTGCCCGTCGATAGCTGCGGCTTTCCTTAGGACCGCCTGTTCCAGATCATCAACCTCCGACGCGCTCATCAAATCTTCGACCGTGCGAACTTTCCGCTTTGACGCAAGCTTGGTGCCACTCTTGCCACCTGGCTGCGCGCGAGGCGTCTTTGCCGAGGCATCTTGACCAAGGCGCCTCGCGCGCAGCCAGGTGGCGAGAGCTTCCTGACCGCCTTTGCCTCGAGCGGTGTTGGCGGGAGAGCCGGAGCGGTGTTGGCGCGCCGTGACGGGGGGAGACCTGGGGGGCGAGACGGGCTTCGCCGACGGGATCCATCGCGCAGCGTCCTGTGGAACCCAATCGGGCTCCGCAGGGCGTCGCTTGGACGTGGTGGACCGGCGCGAAGACAGGGGCGCTGCGCGTGGCGAGGTGGCTGCGGGCGGAGCGGCCGTGGCCGGAGGCGGCGCGTCGGCGGTGGGGGCCGAGGCCGACGGTGGTACCGTCGGGGCGGCGGCGGTGGCGGCGGAAGGCGCAGCGGCCTGCGCGGGCTGCTGCACCAGCGGAGTCGACGTTACGGCGCCCGTGAGGCTGCGCCGCGAGCCGCCAGCGCTCTTCTCACGTGTGAAAAGCTCCTGGTTGGGCAACGTGGGCGGCGGCGCGCCGTCGTGGCTGAGGTGCGCCGTGCGAGCGCCGTCTTGGCTGCACGCACGTGAGCGCCGTTTGGAGCCGGTCGGCGGTGCGAGGTCAGGCCGGATGTGATTGGGGCGCACGATGCCCCCAAAGTCCGGTGCGCACCTGATGAGGGAGGCAATCAATAGGTCATCAGAGGTCATCAGAGGTCATCAGAGGTCATCAGAGGTCATCAGAGGTCATCAGGGGCCCCAAAGCCCGGTGCGCACTCGAAGCAGCGCCGGCCCTTGACGGAGCCATCATTCTTGCCCACGGGCATGTCGTACTCGACACCCACCCAGTAACCGTTGGCTAGCTCCGGGATCTTCCCCACGAACATGACCTCGGCATGGCGCTCGGCTTGGTCGCTCATCTCGACGACGAGCACGCGATCTCCGACCTTGATCTTGCATGCAATCTCGGCCATGTGCTCGTCCGTGATGAAGGCCGGCCCGAGGGTGTCCTCAGTCACCATCCAAATCGCTGGGTTGGAGGCGAGCTCCGCCTGGTAGCGCGCAAAGCGTGGCGAGAGTGGCTGGTGCGAGCCCATGCCTTCGCATGGATCAGGGTAGCCCAGCAGCCGGAGTACCTGCGGGGAAACGGCGCTGTGGTGAGCACTTGCATGCAAGGCGGGTCATCAGTGGCACTCGGAGTACCTCGACGGCCTGCCCACGCAGCCAGCCATGCCCCCCGAGCGCCAGGCTCATGAGAGGACCGCCCCCCCCCACCGACCGGATCGCCTCCTGCCCATCTGCATCCTGCGCGATCCCCACAAGCGTCGCGGCCGCAAAGCCCTGAGTCTCCCCCTCGTGCCCCTTGAGCAGCTCGACGAGGCGTGCGACCGCCCCCTCGGTCTTCGCGAGCTCGGTACGGTAGCGCGCCCCCTCGGTCTTCTCCTGGGTCAGACCCCAGAGCGCACACGTCGCGTGCTTCTGGGCGCCCGCGGTGCCCTCACACATGGTGACCACGAGAGGCGGGATCGCGCCCGCGTCCGCAATGAGTGGCAGGTTGCTCTTGTTCGATCTGGTGAGCTCGGAGATCACGGCGGCCGCGGACTCGCGCGCCTCAGGCAGCTCCGTCTCTCCGAGGAGGAGCACGAGCTGCCCGATGCCGTTCGCCTGCACGATCGCGCACTTGACTTCCGCCGAGGTGGCGAGATTCCACAACGCCCCCGCGGCGTGCGTGCGCGCCTTGGGCGTGCCGCGGGCGAGCAAAGCGACAAAGAGAGGGATGGCGTCGAGCGCGGTGATCGAGCCTTTATTCTCTGCGCTTGCGGACAGATGGCACAGCGCCACCGCCGCGTGCGTCTGCGACTCGGCGGACGAGCTGCTGAGCATCGTCACGAACGCGCAGATCCCATTCGACTGCGCGATGCGCACCTTGGCCTCTGAGAGCCGCGCGAGGTCCGCGAGCACCGCCGCGGCGCGCTCGGGCGGCGTGTTGGTCTCGCAGGACTGGCCGTTGCCCAGGAGCCGCACGAGCGGTTCGACCGCCCCCGAGATCACAATGACGTGCCGGTTCGAGGCGGAGCGCGCGGAGAGCGCAGAGAGGGCCTCGGACGCCTTGAGCTGCGCCGCCGTGTCGCGCCCCTCGAGCACCGCCACCAGCCGCTGCACCACCGTGTCGCGCGACTCGGGATGCGACGCGAGGCAGAGCAGTGCCGTCACCGCCGAGGCTTGGGTCTCGAGAGACTCCGAGCCCAGGAGTCCCACGAGGGGCGCCGACGCTCGCTCATTGGCCAGGGCGATCTGATTCTCTACGCAGTCGCGTGCGAGCCACTCGAGGGCCTTGGCCGCGTACTGCTGCGCCGACGCGTCGCCTGTTGAGAGGAGGGCCACGAGCGGCGGGATGCCTCCCGCGCGCGCAATTTGCATCTTGTTGGCCTCGTCCCCAGCGAGCATCGCGAGGGCGTGCGCCGCGTTCTTGTGCGCACCCACCTTGCCGGACCGGAGCAGCTCGACGAGAGGCGGGATCCCACCAGCGTGCGCGATGGCCACCATGTTGGAGGGGCATCCCTCAGCGAGGATGGCGAGCGCACCGCCGGCCGCGCGCTGATGCTCGACACCAGCCTGCAGGTGCAGCATCGCGACAAGGGGCCCGATCGCACCGGCCTCCAGCAGCCGTGCCTGCATGGCCGCATTTGCGTCGTTGCATAGGTCGGCCAGTGTGGAAGCCGCCGTCTCGGGAGGGCCGAGTGACCCATCCCCGAGCCATGCGACGAGCGGCGGCACGGCGCCCGCGTGAAAGATTCTCTCCTGCGTGCTCGGCGTGCTGAGCGCAAGTCGTGCGAGCCCAATGGCCGCGTTCTTCTTGGCGCCGAGCGTCTGCTTCGCGTCCTTGATGAGGCCGACCAGCGGCGCGATCGCGCCACACGCGAGGATCTCGTCGTGGTTGCAACGGTCGATGGCCAGGCATGAGAGCACCATTGCCGCGTGCTGCTGGGCCACCTCCGAGAGCTGGCCGCTCGAGAGCGACTGCACGAGCGGCGTGATCACGCCAGCCTCGACCATCGCCTGACGGCGGGACGCGTCCGTGGTCAGCGAGAGGCTCCAGAGGGAGTACTCCTGCGCCTCGACGCGATGGTCATTCAAGCCGTCCTTGAGCAGCTCGACGAGCGGCGCCACGCCACCTGCCATCGCCGCCTCACGCTGCACCTTCGCATCGTCCATCGCTGATCCGCCCGCGGCGTCACTCTTCGTGTTCATTTCACGTAGCGCGGTGCCGGCGCGCTGACGCACATTCGGGTCGGTGGCAGAGAGCTGACCGACGAGATGCTGGACTACCTGAATGCGCAGCTCGGGCGACATGCGCGCGATCTGTGTGAGCGCGCTCGCGGCCATCACCTGGGCCGTCGGACTCCCTCCCTTGAGCTGACGAATGAGTTGGTAGATCGCCCCCGAGCTCGAGAGGGCCTCGCGATGATCACGGTCGAGCGAGAGCACATTGATCACACGTGTCGCATGCTCCTGCGCCTCCACCCTGGCGATCGTCACCGGTGAGCCGTCCGCGCATGCCTCGGCCGCGTTGTCCGGCCCCTTCGCGATGAGTGCCACGAGCTTGTTGCAGATCGAGAACTGGTTCGAGAGGTTCTCCTTGCCGAGCTCCAGCAGCGCACCCTCGACCTCCGACTTGGCCTCCGCGGAGGCGCCTTCGAAGAGAGGAATGAGCAGCTCGATACCGCCCGCCTCCGCAATGGCCGCTCGGTTCTCGAAGCGTGCGGCGAGCGAGTGCAGCGCGCCCGCAGCCGTCTCCTGCGCTGGGCTCCGTGCGCCCAGCTTGCCGGGCTTGAGCAGCTCGACAAGCTGCGGGATGCCATTCGCCTCCGCGATCAGCCTCCTATTGTTTGCGTCCGCCGCAAGGCTCCAGAGCGCGCCGGCGGCGTCACGATGGATGTCGGGATGGCTATCGAGCAACGCGATGAGCAGCGGGATACCCCCCGCCTCGGCCACGGCCCCCTGGTTGCTCGCGTTGCCGAACGTGAGGCTCCATAGGCTGGCGCAGAGCTCCTTTTGGGTGGCGTGGCGCGCGTTGAGTGCGAGCACCTTGGCAGCCTTTTCCAGCTCATCGGCCTCCCTTTCGGCCGCAGCCTCCTCCTCCGTGGCCTTATCGGACGTCGCCCCCTTTAGCAAGGTCGCAGGTGACTTGGGCAAGCGTGCTGCTGTGGAGGGCTGTGCTTTCTTCTGGAACGAGCCCATCATCTTGGACGGGTTCCACTTCTTGGGTTGCAGCAGTGACGTGGCGAGCTCGACGGCGCCGGAGCGTGCGAGGGCGTCCTGGTTGGATGGGTGCGCGCGTGAGAGGCGCGAGATGGCGCGTGCCGCCTTCTCGCGTGTCGCCATCTGCGCCGGAGTCGGTTCTGGTTCTGAGGAGCGGCGCGGCGCCGACGCAGTGTGGTGCGAAACCGCCGCAGACGCGCCGGGCGCTCGTGTGTGCGGAGTGCGCTCCGCCGCCGCTCGCGGCGGCGAGGCAGTGCCTGCCGTATTTGGCAAGTCAGCGATCTCTTTGGAGATGCGAAGGAGATACCGTGGGCGACCGTCGGCATCAGCCACTGGCCCGATGTGTGCCCGATACGAGTCCGCATCGTCGTCGGGGCCGGAGCACGCCGGCGACTCGGGTCTGGAAGCCCCCGAGACTTCCGCCGAGGGCCTCTCGTCAGGACCAGAAGCTTCCTCACTCTCGCCACCATACATGGAAGCCCTCGTCGCTCTCGCCTTCTTAGGCTGGGGCAGCCACTTCGGATTCCCAGCCGCCTTTGTGCTGCGCAGGAGCTCCACCAAGAGCTCCGCGATTCGCTCTTGGTTGGCCTCGTTGGTGAGCGCGAGCGCGGCGAGCGCCTTCGCCACTTGCAGCTGCCCCTTGTCCGATGCTTGGCCTACGTAGTCGACAAGGGCCTCGATGCCACCTGCCGCCGCGATGGCTGCCTGGTTCTCGGGGTGGTCGACTGCGAGGCTCCAGAGCACGCCGGCGGCCTCCTCGCGTGGCTGCTCGCGTGCGCTGCTCGACACGAGCGAGATGAGCAACGCGACGCCGCCGCACGCGGTCACTGCGGACTGGTTCGCCGCGTTGCCGAGCGCGAGGCGCGCGAGCGCGAGCGACG
>JWZX01001722.1:0-11440 GCA_001275005.1 Chrysochromulina tobinii | reverse complement strand
GGCGCGGGCGCGGGCGCGGGCGCGGGCGCGGGCGCGGGCGGCGCGGGCGCGGACGCCGTAATCGCTGACGATGAGGCGTATGACGACGAGAAGGACGAGGAGGACACGGTCGGTGTGCCCTTGAAGAAGCCTGCTAATGTGGACTGCCCGCCGAGCCGGACGCTGCTCGCGAGCGGCGGCGGGCGCGGAGCGAAGGCCGGCAGCGACACGCCGTCGATCGTGAGCCACAGCGGCTGATGATCACTTCCTTGCAGCTCGGTGTCTATGCCGCAGGCGAGTAGTCTAACGGGAGGCACACGAGAGGGAGGCACACGAGAGGGAGGCACACGAGAAGGAGGCACACGAGAAGGAGGCACACGAGAAGGAGGCACACGGCCGCCGCCGTTGCCGTCGTCATGACCCTCGCCGTTGCCGTTGCCGTTGTCGTCACCGCCGTCGTCTCGGCCGGGGCCATCATCGCCCTCATCATCGTCGCCCTCATCATCGTCGCCCTCATCATCATCGCCGTCGCCGTCACGGATCTCATCGGTACGCGCGCGGCCAGCGCTACTCGCAGCGCCCCCGGCGCCCCCCCCGCCATCACGGGCGCACGCGGCGATGCCTCCTGTCCACGCGGGGCCCGACAGCGCGCCGGAGGGCAGCAGTGGCGGCGGTACGAGCAGCGCGAGGTCGATGCGTGATCCAAAGTTGAACGAGTCGGCACCTGCCGCCACGTGGAAGCAAGTGTACGCCTCGCGCGCCGTCGGGTGGAGCGCTCGGAAGGCGTCGACGAAACAGGGCGCGCCCTGCTCGAGCGCCGCGGCCGAGGGTTTCGTGAGCGCGCGCAGCCACTCTCGCGACCACGAGCGTGGTGACGGGGCGGCTGATCCATGCTCAAGCTCACGCGCGCTGTCGATGGGTGCGGGCGTGATGTTGAAGTCGCCGATGCATAGCACGCGCAGCCCCTGGTACAGGAAGTCTTTGCACCGTCGCTCCAGCGCGACGAGGAACGCAGCCTTGAACTGAGCGCGCTTCTCCGCCTGCACTGGGTCGTCCGAGGTTACTGCAGGCACGTACACGTTGACGATGGCCAGATCGCCGATGACCGTGACGACGCAGCGACCCTCGCCGTCAAGGCCCTCGCGGTCCGCAGTAGGCCCCAAACTCACAAGGGCGCCCGTGACCCCCTCCTCCGCACGGTGCGCGAGGCAGCGACTGCGCACAAAGGTGGCCACGCCAGCATAACGGCCATAGGATGTTGAGGGTGTTTGTGTGCGACAGAGGCTAAAGTACGAATCGTAACCCTCGGCGAGCGCAATCGCGCGCTCAGGAGCTCCAAGCTGTTTCACCTTGACCTCCTGGAGGCACACGACGTCTGCGTCGAGAGCGCGCAGCATGCCTGCAAGCGAGCCAAAGCCGAGCCGTCTCGTGATTCCATGCGTGTCGGCGGCACCGCTTTCGTCAGAAGAGCTGCACATACGCTCGAGCCCGCGCAGGCCGATGTTCCATGAGGTGATTTTCAGACGTGACGCGTCAGACGGTGGGTGCGATGAGTCCGACACGCAGTGCATCGAAGCGCTCGAAGAGCCGGCCCTAGCGCTCGGACCTCGGCGGGCCGCCGATGCCATTTTGCGCTCGGCGGCGCTGCCCGAGGCGGCGCGCCACGATCTACCGAAGGTTTCAAGTTCAGTAATATGAACCGTGCATCTGTGAATGTGCTGCTTACGTGCTGTGTGTACCGGGTATTCATACCCGGTAATGAAGGTTGCCTTTCCGGCTCGAATCTCTTTTTTGGCATGCCGCTTCTCTGTTCGTGTAAGCGGCCTCTATTCAAGGGCCTCCCTGCCCCTTGCTCTCTTGCGCCCCTGTCGCGTACTGTTCAGTACATGGTAGCTGCTAGGGCCGCGGTCATCGGAACCCTCGACCATCAATGTTGCTGACCGATATCCCTTCACTCGTCGTGCTTAATCTTGATATGTGCCGAGATGCACGAGCTGTATGACATGCCTTCAGCCGACAGCGTCACTCGTGGAGACCACCTCAATGCGTGGCGAAGGCGTCACTGGCGTGTACAGCGGCAATCGCGTCATTCGTATGTTTCCAGGTGCGCTGATCGCGCTGCTGGAGGTGCACGATGGCGTTCATGGTTGCTGTGGCTTCGTCTGCCGACACACCACGATAGCGGAGCAGAGTGACGTGCGGCGATGAAAATCATCTTTGATGTGCTTCACAGAGGACTACCCGGACGGCCGCAACTTCAAATCGGGCGACAGCCGCCTCTCTCATCTGACAGGATACGACGAGATGCTCTTCTTTGATGATAGCATGTCTCGAAGGAGCGTGCCTGCCCGGGTGTCACCCAGCGCACCCCACGGGGATGATGGAGGTTGAGTGGCGGAGCAGTCTCCGAAAATTTGCAGAGGCCGTAAGGTGCGGGTGCACAGAGCGTCTACCAGGATCCAGGTAGAGGCACCCTAGAGAGGTAGAGGCGTATGCGCCGTATCAAAGTGAGGTCGCTTAAGGTCGTTAGGAACTTACGCAAGCGGCGCGACGCCACGTAGACGACTACGGGGGGGGGGGGGTAGCACAGAGCTCCTACACACGATTACATGTCGAGCCACCTTGCGAGCACCGCGGTCTCTTGTTCGCGGGCGATGACGACCGAGGGCGGGTCGGCTGGGTCGGGTGCACGCAGGTCAAGGTGGTGCGCGCCCTTGGCAATGTGTAGCACCACTGGCCGGTCGGGATCGTCGTCGTGCGCCTGCACGTCGTCGTCAACACCGCCGTAGCCCCACGGGTCCAGATCGCCGTTACTAAAGATGATGCGGCTGCCTCCGCTGGCGCGCGTCCAGTTTTGGCCCCAGACGGCCTGCTGCCGCGCCGCATCGGGCACCTGCACACCAAACTCAGCGGCGCAAAAGGAGCGCAGCGCATCGAGCCCGGCGGCTGCGCAGTTGGCACTGAAGCCGTCGGCGCCACAGCGAAGGAACATACGGCTCGAGTCGCGAACCTCAAAGGCCATTACGAGGTCCGTGCATCGCTGGAAGGTCCACGCGCCTGGCAGGAAGCCGGGCGTGTATGCGGAGAACGCGCCGCGCAGAGCGATGCAGCCGCCGGCCGGAAGGTAACGCCACGTGAGCGCATCGCGCAGCGGCAGCCAGCCATCCGCTGCTGGAGTCGGAGTCGGAGGCTCACTGTTGGCCACGCCCGATGCTTGGGGCGTGGGTCGGTGGGCGGCAGTGGCGCGCGTCTTCGAGCAAGCATAGGCCGCGGGGTTGGCGGGCATGTCGCCCACTGGGTACGGGTAATTCGCAAAGGCAAGGTCGCTCAGCTGCTGCTGCAGAAATCCTACGAGCGCTTCGAGGCTAGTGGCGTTGTGGATGCGGCTGCTGGAGCACAGGCCAAAGTCATCACCGAGCCGCTCCCACGCGTCCGCTGGGGCCGCCCAGAGCGCACGGAATGCGGCTCCGAGCGTCTCGCTGCATGGGTACGCGCTCTCAGTGATGGCATAAAAGTCTGCGGCACGCTGTTTCTCCATAAGTGTCGACGCGAAGCCAACGACTGGCGCAGAGCTGGCGAGGGCGGCACTGACCAAATCGGGGTGCCGCTTGCGCAGCCACGCCGTAAGCATACCGCCATATGAGCCGCCCACGGCCACAACCTTGGTGGCATTGACCTGGCGTCTCAGCGTCCACAAGGCAACAGCAAAGTCTTCCACCACCTGCGCCGACGAGAGGAAGGCATATTCGTGTTCGCCAGCAATTGGCACTGGCAACGACTTCCCATAGTAGCGCTCTTCTATGAAAATTACGGCGCCGCCGAAGCGTCTTGCGAGCACCCAGAGGAAGCCACAGTTTGCGGCAAACCCTTCGATGTCGGCCTCATTTCCGGTGTATGTGATCAGCGGCCCGTCTCGTGTGAGGTAGGATGTGTCCATCAGGTACCGCAACGAGAGTGTTCGGCCGTTCCATGGCGCCGCGTGGTCGAGAGGTACTGGCAGATAATGCTCGGTGAGGTTGCGCGGAAGAGCTGCACACGCCAGCACAGCAAGCGCGAAAGCTGTCATCACGATTCATTTCATGACAGCAAGGCAAAGTTTCCACACTGCTTCACAAATGAATGTGAACGTTAACACGACAGGCGCGAGAATGTGTGTCTGTGCGACTTCTCACACACGCGCGAAGGTGTGTGTATTCTGAGCGGGCAGTAACAGTGCCGTAGCAGGTAGCACCGGTTGTCGCGTCTGTCGTGTTAACTTAACGTTTACACGCAACATTGAACTTGAATCGAATCACACATCGCCCTACGTTGTATCCAAATCTCTCACTAACGCCGCCTTCTAGACGTATACATTTTTTCCGGTGTTCAGGGTTCGGGGTTCGATTCAGTGCGGACTCGCTGTGGGGAATGGCTGAGGGAGGCGCACTTCAGCGGGCTCGGCTTGCTCTGCACTCTGTCGACGCGTACCGCACAGACCCATGGAGTCGGACAACAGCGAGGATGAAGCGCTCGAGATGGAGCGCATGAGGCGTGAGCTACGCGATGATGCGCGGAAGAAGGTCTTCCGTCAGCACCTCACCATGCGGATCGACCTCGCGGCCAGGGAGTGTGCAGAGCAGCGCAAGGCATACCTCGCCAGTGCCGAGGACCTGCTCATGACCGCCCATGGCATGGGTCTCTTCGAACTGGTCGCATGGAACCGGCTCGCCACCGAGTACAAGCGGCACGGCATGTTGACGCAGGTGCTTCACATCCTCCGGCGAGTGCAGGCTCTCGGCGAGCCAGGGTGCCCCGACGTCATCACATTCAACATCGCCATCGACGCGCTGGGCAAGGCCCAGCAGTTCCACCTGGCGACCGAGTGCTTTCAGGAGATGCAGGCTGCCGAGGTGAAGCCCACGATCAACACGTTCACCTCGCTCATTGACGCTGCCGGCAAGGTGTGCGACATCCCAGCAGCGCTCGGCCTTCTTCAGCTCGCGATGGACTCGCACGTGCACCCGAACGTGTGCACATTCACGTCGCTGATCACGGCGTGCATGAACGCAACCGACTTTGACGCGGGCCTCGTCGTGCTCAGGCACATGCACAGCTACGTGCACGGGCCCTCTCGGGAGGACCCCAGCGAGTACTTTGTACCGTACAACGCCTTCCTCATCCGCGCGGGCCGAACGGGCGACGTGGACAAGATGAGCGCGGTGCTGGATGAGATGATCAAGATCGCGAGGCTCTCGCCACCCGTCTCGACCTTCGTCTTCGCCGTCGAGAGCTGCAACGTTGTGGGCCGGCACGACCTCGCGTGGCTGGCGTTTGAGCAAATGCTTCTCGTGTGGGGTCCGGAGACAGTCGACACAGCGCCCACGCTGCTCGACGCCATGGCGCATACGGCGCTTCGCTCGGATCGAGTGGTGCATGCCCTCGGGTATATGAAGCGGCTCGTCGCGCTCGGGCTCGTCCCGACGGAGGCCCTCATATTTGAGCTGCTCACCGCGGGCGCACGACTCAACTTGATCGATCCCAAACTGCCGCCGTACGCCCTCGGGCTGCTTGAGCAGTTGCTAGGGCGTGGCGAGCTGCCCGATGCGCTCACGCTCGATCTGCTCGTGGATACGGCTGCGCGCTGTCACGGACTCGAGACTGCGTTGGCGCTGCTCGAGCGCATGCAGCAGCACGGCCTTGCCCCTTCGATTGACTCGATCACGCGCGTGCTCGAACTCCTCTACCCCGCCCTCGACCGGCACCGAGTCCCACTCAGCCGCCCGGCCTCGGCGGCTGGCGAGCCGCACTCGCATGTGGCCATGGGCATGGTGGCAGCCGCCATTCGCGCGCGCCCTGACCGGCACGCTCTCGCATGCATCGTCTTCGGGCACATCGTGAAGGCACAGCGCTCGCCGACGGCGCGGACCTTTGCGGCCTTGATCCGCGTCTGCGGCGGCACTGGCCTGCTCGGTTTCCTACGCGCCCAGCAGTACTACCTGACGCTCTCCGACATGACGAGCACGCTGCTGGACGCCTGTGCAGCCACACTCGCCACGCGCTGCGCCGCAGACATCGCCGCATGCCTCGCGAGCCAGCATCTCGCCCCTAGCATCCGTTCGGCTCACGCGGTGCTCGATGCATGCATCTTAGCAGGTGACCTGCAAGCCTTTCAGCAGGTGCGGGCGCACTTTGTAGAATGTGGGCTGCCACTCGAGGAGATACTCTCGGTCGACTTCACGCCTATCCCGTCCGCGGCGCGCTCGCGCCTCCCCGCGCCGCCCTCGATCTCCGTACCTTCGGTAGTATCGGCGCTGTCCATGTCGGAACCTTCGACGCGTTCGTTGTCGGTCGCGCCATCAGCGGCTGCGCCCTTACCTCCCGGGCCGCTTCCGATGGCCGTTCCTCAGCTGCAGGGTCCAATGCCGTTCGAGATGCTGACCCACCCACCCGGGCTGCTGCCACTTCTCGGGGCTTCACCGCAATCGCCTCGGTATCTGCCCTCGATGCTGGCCATGCCGCCACGGCTGCTGCCGCCGCCAGGCCACTTGCTGAAGGTCCAGCCGCCGCCGCCGTTGCAGCCGGGGCCGCTGCGGCCGGTGTCGCCGGGCCTGCCACCGCCGGGGCGCTCTCCGACGGAAGTGCTGGCTCCGCAACCATCGGACAGGCCACATCGGGCTGGGTACCACCGTCGCAACACGTCTTCAGGGGTCTCGACGGTTGCCACGGCAGCGACGGCGCACAAGCACACGACGGCTGTTACGGCCGCAAGTCTTGCGCTCGCAGAGTGCGCGGCAGCCGCCGAAATGGTGGCCGATCCGACGACGCCGCGGCGCACCGCAGCTACAGCCCTCGTCGCGTCCGATGTGACCGAGGGCTCCGCAGCGGCGGCGATCTCCGGAGGCACGGCAGCCTCAGGGGCCAAGGCACCGCCGCCGTCGGCCATCGACGCATCGCCCGCGTCTCTGAGCTCAATGAGCTCGCCCGACTCAACGATGTCACCCATGGCGGCGACGCCAATGCCACCCATCGCATCGGAAGGCACCCCCTCCCCCTCGCCACTGCCTGGATGGGCATTGATCTCTATCCATACGTCGGAGCTGGCGCTCGCGTTTGCTCCGGCACCCGCGGCCGTCGCCGCCCCCACCGCCGCAGTCGCGCACACCGTCGCTGCCCTTGCCCTTACATCTTCGGCTGGAGAGGGCGACGAAGCCGAGCTTGCACCAAGCGTGCTGGCCCTCTTCCAATCTGCCGCGACGCTCTCGCCGCCGCCTACGTACTCGCCTCTCGGACCCTCACCACGGGGGACGCCACCATCGCTCATGCTCGCTCCCGCTGGCACCATGCTGCATGTGCCGCACGCCTCGACTCCTGCCCCCACCATGCACGAGGCCGAGGCCGAGGTCGACGGCACCGAGTGCTGAACTGCCCGTGCGACATGTTGCTCAGAGACGGGCCTGTACGGGAGGAGTCATGCAGGGCGCGCTGTGAGTCACTCTGCCTGCCACCGGACTGGGAGGGCCGCCGTGGCTGACCCGTAGCGGGAGCTGATCCATGCAGGCGGTGGTGGGGAGCAGCACGGGGCAAGTACCGTGCGTTAAGTGGACACGGGGGTTGGGGCAGATGGTTTTCGATGGGCTCGGCAGCTGCGGTGGATGGGCGGCATACGTCGTTTATGGCATGTGGCATTCTGCTTTCGGGACGTATCGCCGCGAGCGATCATGTGCTCTGTGCGGTGCGGACCACGTGGTGTCTGGTTATCTGGCGCGACATTGTTGACACGATGGCGACCGGGGCGGCGAATTTGCGCTCTGGCGGTACTAATAATTATACTAACCGTGGAGTTACAAAGTGTATCGGGTACTACGTCGCATCTTGCAGTAGGCACGCAGTACTAACAAAGCTGTAGCTGCGCCGGAAGCGTGCCTTCCATTGGCTCCTTGCCGCGTGTGGGCGTCGCCGTCGGCAGCTCAGCCACGACGGCCGCGAGCGCGTCGCTCGTGGCGCCGACGACGAAGTGATGCTTGCCGAGCTCAGCGGCGGTGGGCCGGTCGGTGGGTTGCTTGATGAGCGCCGCCGCCACAAAGGCGCGAAAGGCAGGCGAGGCGTCCGTCGTGGGCGCGAGCTCGGGCGGCGGCGCGTTGGCGATGTGCACCATGACCTGGAAGATGGAGCGCTTCTGTGCGTGCGGCGGCTGCTTCTCGGCGAGCTCGATGGCCGTGACGCCGAGCGACCACACGTCGACGCGGCAGTCATACTCGGTCTCTTCGCCGTCGCCATTCTGGCCGGTGAACGCTTCGGGCGCCATCCAATGCGGGGTGCCGATCATTGTGCCGCGGCGCGACATCGTGCGCTGCAGCTGCGCCGCGACGCCGAGATCAGCGAGCTTGACTACGGCGTCGCGCATCACGAGCACATTGGCGGCCTTGATATCGCGATGGATGGCCCGAGCGATGGTGTGCATGTAGTGAAGCCCTGCCAGCACGCCCGCGCACACCCACCCGATAGCGGCCTCGGGCAGCGGCGCGGCGCGCTTGCGCATCACGTCGAGCGTCGAACCGAACTCGGCCATCTCCATGACGACCCACAGGGTGGGCGCGCCGTGCATCGAGCGGTGGAACGCGTCGCGGTACGCTACGATATTCGGGTGCATGCACCGCTTCATGAGGTCGATCTCGTGCTGGATGTGCGACGCTGTCTCCTGGTTGAGGGCGAGCACCTTGACGGCGACCATCTCCTCCTCCTGCGCCGGCTCCGCGCCCGCATCATGTCGTGCCATCGTCCGCTTGCCTCGGAAGACGGCGCCATAGGTTCCCTGTCCAATGAGCTCGAGGAGCGTGGTCGACTCGCCGTCGCTGGGAGAGCTCTCGCCGAAGCCTGCGACGACCGCGGCCGCCTCAGAGACCGCTCGCCATCCCGTGTGCAGAGGGCCCTCACCTTCATGCAAAAGCCGCTGCCCGTCGAGGTCGCGGCGCAAAGTAGGCGATGGCGCAGCCTGCGTCGAGGCCGCCTGCTCCACAACTCCCCAGGTCGACGCACCGAACGCTGAAGGCGGCGCGGACATCGTCGACGCAGGCGCCGGGCGGCTCATCGGTGCGGGCATCGTCGACGCGGGCGCCGGGCGGCTCATCGGTGGCTCTGTTGCGGCGAGAGAGGAGGGCGGCGAAGGTGAGGAATACTCTCGCCGACCCCCATTTGCCGCGGCGCTCGTAGTGCCGAGCGTGCCGAGCAGGTTGCCTTGGAGCGCCTCGTGCTTCGATGCCGACCCATCGGTCACCACCCCGAGGTGCACGGGCAGAGGCGACGGCGACGGCTGGACGGGCGGCTTGGCTCGCGGCTTGGAGGGCGGCTTGGCGGGGGGCGTGGCGGGCGGCGGCGGCCGTGGCGAGAGCTCCCGAGCGAGCGTGGGTACGATCATCGGCGGTGGCGGCTGCGTTTGCGGGCGGCGCAGCGGCAGCGGCGGCGGCTTGAAGCCCCGATCTTCCATCTCGCCAAACAACCGCCGTTGGGTCTCGAGCCACTCCTCGCGTAGTCGAGCAGCGCCGGTCGCCGCGCGGTGCGGCACGTCGCTGCTCACGGCGGCCGCGGGCGAGTCGAACCGGTCTATAAGGAAAAAGTAGACGGCGCGCGCCTGCTGCTCGCTCATGCGCCGGTCGAGGTTATGGCGGAGCAGGTCGTGGATAGGAAGCGTGAGGAGCTCCTCCCTTCCAAGAGGCAGCAGCTTGAGGATGGGATACTTGAGCAGCTCGGCCGCGAGCTCCCTGCTGCAGCCGGCGGCGACAAGCTCATCGAGCGAGGCGAGCGGGTGCAGCGCTGCAGCGGGAAGGCGCTTACGCTCCGCCCAATAGCACGCGCGAGAGGACATCTCGTGCATGCGCCTCTGCTGCGCCTCGCGCTCGCGATGCCGCCGGCGCACGCCCGGATGGCACTGGTAGCGCATGAGCATCTCGCTGAATGCATGCTCATGGGTCGGATCGTCAACGGCCGATGCCATCGCCTTGCGCAGCAGCTCTTCCATTCGGATCGTCGAGAGGTAGCTCGGT
The DNA here is from genome assembly GCA_001275005.1 of Chrysochromulina tobinii. Lineage (NCBI taxonomy): Eukaryota > Haptophyta > Prymnesiales > Chrysochromulinaceae > Chrysochromulina > Chrysochromulina tobinii. Next base: position 1,442 of record JWZX01001722.1, on the reverse strand, counting down.
GGGCGTGGTGGCGCGCGGTGCGCCGACGGCAGCGTCGGCGCGTCTGCGGGTGGCGTGCAAGCGGGTGCAACGACAGTGGGCGTAACGACAGCGGTGGCAGCAGCGGTGGCGGCGGTGGTGGCGGCGACAGCCGCATCCGTATCGGTAGCGGCGGCGGGCGCGGCGGGCCGGCCGAGCTTCCAAGGACTGATGACGTTTCTCACCGTGGACACAACGGCGGGCGTGGCGGCGGCCGGCACCGGCGGCGCGCTCACACAGCCGAGCGCCGCCTCGAGCGCTGCTGGCGCCCCGCTCAAACTCAGAGTCTGTTGGCGCACGTGCTGATACTCGAGGCACAGCCAGGTCGGAAGCGTGGCGGGAAGCGTGGCGGAGGTAGCCGCTGGCGCGGCACCTTGCAGGTGAGAAGCTGATGGGAGCGTCGAGGCCGAGAAGAGCACTTCCTCGGGGCCAACTGCCGCCACCTCCGCCTCAGTGTCGCTCTCGCCGCTCCCGCCGCCCAGTGCGTTCGTCGCATCGGCCCTGTCGACCGACGCGTCGGCCTCCCCCTCCTCCTGATCGCCCATGAGCCGCCGGCGCACCGTCTCGTTCGATGTGATGGGCGGTTGGCGCAGCGGCGAGGACGGCTCCGACGACGGCGGCGACGGTTGTGAGAGCTGCGGCGAGGCCAACGGAGACGACGTGTCGTGCGCATGCGTCGCCCCCACCGCTGCTTGCAGGAGCAGCGCCGCGTGCTGCTGCTGCTCGAGCTCCTGCTGCCGCCGCAGCTGCTCCTGCTGCTGCTTCTGCTGGAAGATCGCCCATGAGATTGTCCAACTCTTGAGCGCATTGATACCCAGCGCCGGCGAAGATGATTCGATGTCGTCCGGCGTGGCCACCGGCGTCCCGAGAGCAAAAGGCAGTTCGAAGCCCACGGGCGGCGCGCGAGCTTGCACATCGAACGCACCTCCGGCTGCGACATCGCTGTCTGCGACGTTGCTGACAGCGGCGCTGGCGGCGTGTCTGGCGGCGGGTCTTGCGGCGGCGCTGGCGATGGGCGCCTTGCCAGCGACGTCGGTGCCAGTGCCGCCATCCGCGTCCCATTCACAGGCGTCCCAGACCTCGCGGAGCACTGTGAATACGAGCTCAGTGGCCTCAGGGCAGCGCGCGAGCGCCCGCCCGAGCAGGCGTCCCTTGAGCCGCCGCCCATTGACCGCATCGATCACGTCACCTGCGTGGAGCTGCTGGTCGATGTCCGCGGCTGAGCCCGGAACGATGCGCACGATGCAGTTGGCCTCATCGACCTCGATGCCGATGCCTTGCTCACCGCGGCGCACGGTCACATCGAGGCGTTGCTGGCGCACCACCGCGCCGCGCATGATGCCCTCGACGCCCGGATGCCACGTCACCGTGCCAGAGCGAACGCCGCCGCCAGCGCCGCCGCCAGCGCCGCCGCCAGCGCCGCC
>JWZX01001721.1:0-19416 GCA_001275005.1 Chrysochromulina tobinii | reverse complement strand
CGAAGTGGCGCCTGTGGAAGCCAGAACGGAGCCCCCGAGGGGCACGAAGGGGCGCAAGCATAGCACACACACCAGCACCCCTGCTCCGTCGGACAGGGAGGTGCTCGGCGAGAGCGTCAAGCCTCCCCGCCGACTCTCCGACTCTGGGCAAATGCCGACGCTGATGATCGACACCGTGTGTGGGATCCCTGCCTTCAAGGTCCAAGTCGGGCCCGACGAAACCATCCGCAGCCTGCAGATCAAGTGCGCCAAGGCTGCGCACGTCAACACGCTCACCTGGAAGAACATGAAGCTCATCAACAACAAGGAGGACGTCAGAGTGCGCCTGTCCCGCGGCCGGGTGTTCTTGAAACCAACGGACACGGTGGCCGCCCTTGGTTTGCAAAATGGTTCGCGGCTGATGCTGCACACCAGGAGCAGGCCGCTCATTCCCAACTACAACGGTCACCCGCTCGTGATGACGGCACCACTGCCCGTCTACTCCTTTGGCCGAGAAGACTACGACCTTTGGGTGAACGTATGCGCGCCCAATGGGCAGCGTCTGTTTAAGCTGAAGCTCACCTCCGAAATGAACACGACCAAGGTCCTCTCCATGGCCGTGAAGCAGGCGAAGCTGCGCGGCTTCGGTGACCTCGAGCAGGCGGCTGAGAACGGAGAGGTGAGGCTGACGCACAAGGGTGTGGAGATGAAGCCGGGCAAATCCATCTCGGCGTACCACCTGCAGACTGGGCACGAGATTGACCTGCATGGTCTCGGGGAGCCGTATGAGCCGCCGTCCTCACCAGCACCTTCGCTGCTGCAACTGCTGCGTCCGGCCAGCACGAGCCACAATCTGCTCGCGCAGCTCCAGGCGATGCCGAGCTTTGCACGGCATGTCGACGAGAGGCGTGCTGCGAGCCGCCCGGCCAGCGCTCGCCGGCCGAGCTCGGCTGGCATGCTGTTGAAGGAGCGTGCCACGTGGATGCCCGTGGGTGCGAATGAAGCCTTGCTATGACATGGCGACTTTCATGTTTGCACAGTGGGGATAAAGTTGTTGGGCCTCTCACATCCGTTCAAAAGTGAAGCTCTGACAGGCGCGTTGTGTTGAGCACGCCGCGAAGATGGACGCCCACTTCGGGGACGTGGAGCCACCAGCGTCGTTGAGCTGCGTCCTGCAGGCGCATGGCCTCGAGGCGCACCGCCACGCCATCGAGAGCGCCTTGCCGGATGCTGCGGCGTTGCATAAGCGCCTCAAAGCTGCTGGCGTGATACGGATCGGCCGGAGGGTGTCGCTCGTTGCCACACTGCTCCGCATCGCAGCAGGCGACGACGACGATAGCGCGACGCCAGAGGGTCCTATGGACGAAGACGTTTCGTTATCGCACGACTCGGCTCCTACAAGTCGCGAAGAGGATCTGGGTAGCGGCGATGGCATTGTAGGGGTCATGGTCGACGCGCCTTCGAGCAGGGCCAGGGTCGCGGCCGACGACACACTCGAGTTAGACGAGGGCGACGATGGTGGCGAGGATGATATCAGCCTCTTCGACGCGAGCCCCAGTTCTCCTGAGCGCGATGATTGCAGCCTGTCGGAGACTCTGGAGGACTGGAAGGCCATCGAGGTCGACACGGACTCGGGCAATGACGCCGAGGCAGCCGAGTTGGAAGGACCGTCTGAGGTGGTGGCAGGGGAGGCGGCGGCGCCGCCGAGCACGCCCGCGCTGCGCGACGCGCTCAAGGCGGAGGGCAACGGGCACGTCGCCCGAGGTGACTGGCGCTCCGCGATCGGGTGCTACCGTCGCGCGCTCTCCATGACCTTCGGGGAGGAGGAGGAGGAGGTGGATCCGGTCGTGCTCGCGGCGCTCTGGTCGAACCTGTCGCTCGCGCTGCTGCGCGCGGGTGAGGCGGCTGAGGCGATCGCCGCCGCGGACGCCAGCATCAGCGTCCGCCCCGACTGGACCAAAGGTCACTACCGACGTGGCGTAGCTCTCTTGGACGCCGACTTGCCCTCTCAGGCGGCTGAAAGTCTGGGGCGTGCGCGTGTGCTGTGCGAGGATGAGCGGGAGCGTCTCGCGGTCGATGTCGCCCTCGAGCGCGCCGACGCCGCGGGCGCCTTCCGCCGTCGCGAGCCTGAGCCATCCACCGAAGACGTCGCTGACGAGGCCGAGCCTGGCGGCGGCGGCGGCGGCGGCGGCGGCGGCGGCGGCGGCGGCGGCGGCGGCATTGGCGCGCGGCTGCTGCTGCGACGGCCGCTATCCGAGGCGCGGCGCACTGTGAAGCCCCTGTGGGCACCGCGCTTCGCACCGACCGACCCGCGTCTTCGTGAGCACCTTCTGAGCGAAGGGTTCGCCGTGGTGCGCGGCGCCGTCTCGGGCACGCGCCTGGCCGCGCTGCGTGCGGAGCTCTGGGAATATCTCGAGCTCGAGACTCCGATGCGGCGCGGGCGTCCGGAGACGTGGGGTGGCGTCTTCAGCGGCCCCGCGCACCTCGGCCTCCTCACATGGGGAGCCATAGGCCAAGCGAGCCTCCAGTGGAGCGCGCGCACCGAGCCCGCTGTTGGCGCTGCTTTCGAGACAGTGTGGGGACTGTCCGGTGGCGACCCCCTGCTCACCTCCTTTGACGGGCTCGCGCTCTTCCGTCCTCCCCAACTGGACGCCACGTGGCTCACGCGGCCGGCACTCGAATGGCTCCATGTCGACCAGGGCTCATCCAAGCGTGGCATGGTGGGCATACAAGGGCAGCTGCTCCTGTATGACCAGGACGCGGCCTCGGGCGGGCTGGTCGTCGTCCCAGGCTCACACCAACGGCACGAGGAGCTGGTGCCCGAGCACCGGCGAAAGGACTACGTGCGCTTCGATGCGGACGATGCTCGCCTCGATGGCCTCGGACCGGCGCGCCTCGTGTGCGCTGCCGCGGGTGACTTGGTGCTATGGGACTCGAGGACGGTGCATGCTTCGGCGGCCTCTGATTACCTCTGATTACCTCTGATTACCTCTGATGATCTCTGATGATATCTGATGACCTGTGATGACCTCTGATGGCCTCTGATGGCCTCCCTCATTGCATGCAGGTGCATGCTTCGGCGCCGGCGGACCCGGGCGCGCCACTGCCCGCCGACGACGACGGCCGGCCGCGCCTCGCTCGCGTTGCATGCATGATCTCAATGGTTCCCGCGCTCGAGCACCTTCAAGCTCGCCCAACGCTCGCACGCGAGCGCGTGACGCTCGTCGAGCACTCGATCACCACCACGCACTGGCCGCAGGACGTACTGCGGGTCTCGCAGGGCCTCCAGGGCTCTGGTGTGGGCGACATGCGACGGCTCTCCCCCGAAGGACGGGCTCTCGTGCTGGGCGAGCCGTGCCTGGTGCGCCGGCGCTACCGTGCCGTCATGGCGAGTGAAGAGTGCCTTCGTGCCTTTGTTGCCGACCATGCAATCAGCGCCCTCCAGTGAGAAATCATCCTGTGGATGCGAGCGGACGCCCGGACAGTAAGCGAAGTAAGTAAGTAAGTACAACATGCAACAGGCAGCGCACACATAAGCAAGCAAGTAGTGAAACAAAAACACAATTGCTAGCCTCTTTCCGTCCGAGGTCCTTCCGAGCGTGCCCGGACGGGCGGATCAGTAATTATTCGGTAATCAGCGTCTGTGGAAACGCCCCTATAATGAAACCCGAAACGTCAAGTCGCCGATTCAGAACATACCTTTTGCCGTGACCGTCTCTCAAGACCTCCGCGAACAAGCGACAAACGTGCCATATGAGCGCGCGAGTTGCATCGGTTTCTCCCGTATCGCCGTGGCAGCAGTACCCGCACCAGACACCGATCTTCGATCGCACCGGCGGATGCCCCACGTACCGTGGCCTCAATGTGGAGACCTACGGTACGCCACCCTTCTGTGCATGGCCCCCCCACGCAATACATAATTGTAATGCATTGTTGCTCATGTTGTGCGCGCATGTGCGTGGCCGACCCCGCGCAGGAAGCTTCCTGGCGCCCCTTAATTCGTACCGCATCGAGGGTGAGGACGACGGATTCCCCCGCGTGTCCCAGCCTGCGCCTTCCCGAGAGGAGCCCCAACCCATACACGAGCATCAACCCATCCACGGCGAGCCCCATCCGACCCTGGAGCGGCAGCGCTCGACGGAGGTGACCAACTTTGTCGAGGGAGCCTTCGACGAGATGGACGTGGCGCTCCGCGCTCAGCGTGACGCGGCGCACCACCACCACCACCACCACTCACGACCCACGGCTTCATCTGTGCACCCGAGTCACTACTACCGACTGAGTGGCGAGGAGCAGGCGTGGCTTGACCAGGAGTTCGACGCGGAGATGGAGATGGCGGAGGACCACTTCTCGGGCGAGGAGGCGTCACGAACAGGCTCAATCGATGACCGTGCCGACGAGTGGGAGGAGGAGACGGAGGAGGAATTCGTGCGGGACCTGCTCGTGGCGCACCCAGCACTCAATGAAGCCGAGGCCCGCTGGTTGTGGCAGGAGCGAGAGCGCGCCCGTCGAGGATGAGACAGGGCATCGAAATGACGTCTAGGGCAAGGGATATGGTCTTTCCGCGCGGCGTCGGTCTCTGTTCCACAACCGAGAGACTGCCGGGTGCCCCGGGTCCGCGGGTGTGTGTGTACTCACTGTACAGTTGTCAATGATCTCTATCTGGGAACGGGAGCCCTCGGCTCCACGGACCCTTGCATGCCGCTTAGGGGGTCCAGCTAGTAGACCTGGCCCCTCTAGAGCGGGTTGAAGTCCGAAAGAGGTTCTTAGATGTCACCACCGAACAATTATGAACAAACACTCTTCGACTCGCGCGCGGCGGACCGCCGCGCGCCCTTTCAGCCGGGACAGCGCTTGACGTAACTCTACGTGCATGCGACCGGAACGTCCCGGACCCGGTTTACCGACTCGCACTATCGTCTAAACGTCTATGTGCGGGCGCGAAGCCACGGTGCGCCGGTCCCCCGCAAACAGCTAACACGGGCGCGGCACGATGCTTCTCGATCTCGTGCGGCGCCCCCCGGCCGGGGGGCGCTACCGCGGGGCCCGGGGGGCGAAACATACAAGGCGAGGCAGAGGCCCTGGATCTCCCCCCGTACGAGCCAACAAGGGGCGAGGCAGCGCTACCGAGTTCACGTCGCGACTCCCCACTAGCTCTACACATGTCACACCGCACGGAGCGTCTCTAGAGTGAAGAGTCGTGATGTGCTGTGTTCTCTAGAGGGTTAAGTCTCGTAGCCAGTAGAGGTCTCGTGTGTCGCCTGTCGCGTGCCGTAGATATCGTCGCGTGTCAAAGACGAGGCCACGACGAGTAGTATCAAATAGGAGGCCACGACGGGTACCCGTGTCGCGAGGTATACAGTATGGCGACGCCGTACCCGGGCCTCACATTCCACACGCCGTCAAGCCCAGAACTCGACCTCCTTGAGATTGAGATTGAGATTGAGAGTGAGATTGAGATTGAGATCTCCGTCAAGCCCAGAACTCGACCTCCTTGTCGTGATTGGCCAAGCGCACGAGCTGGCAAAAGCTGCCAAGCTGCCGATGGGTCGATCGCCAGCTGTGGTCCATCGCAGCAGCCTCAAGCGCCTCGAGATCTATGGCTCCACGCCGCAGCGATCGTGGCATCGGGGCATCGATGAACTCGGCGGCGCCACGGCATCGAATCTGCTCGTATTCGGCCATGAGTAGCCGCAGCTTCTGCGAGGGGTGAACTGAGGGATGGCACGCGCAGCCTTCTACACGAGGTGCGTCGGAGTCCTCTCCGACACTCGCGAGGTCATGGAGCATCCCCTCGCAGACTAGGGTCACATTCTGGCTCCGTCGAAGACTTACGGACGACCCTCCCTCTCCCAGCCCCTCGAGCATCCCCTCGCAGACGCGCTCAAAGCGACCGAAGTCGAAGAGACGCGTAGCCGCCTCGTCGACACGTTCCTTGGGCGCGGCGATTGCGCGATACGCCGCGAACAGGTATTGGACTGCCGCGCGCACCGGCGGCTCCCAACGACCGTCGGAGGCGCGAAAGCACGTGGCGATCGATCTCGGCAGCAAGCTCAAACCCACGAGTGCTCGGCGAACCACAGGCGCGTCCGCAGAGTGCGTCGCCTCAAGCTCGCCCACAAGCCAGCGCAGGTACTTTTGGCCTTCCTTCGGCTCGGTGAAGGGCGGCATACGTGCCAGCCGCCTCCACACTATGCACGTGGTGTGATAGGCGTGCCGCCAGTTGGGTTCCTGAATGCTCTCCATGGGTGAGACAGTCTGCGAGAGCCCGAGCAAAGCAAGCGCGGGAGCTCGAAAAGCGTGTTCGGGAAGTGTGAGGTAGGCGGCGCGCAGATGCTGCGAACAAGCCGCGAGAAGGCCGCCGCCAGCCATCGAAGAATGCAATGGGGCCGAAGAATGCGATCGCGAAACTGCTTCATCCTTGTTATCAGGAAGGAGAAGTAGTGTAAAAAGGCGGTGGAGCAGATCCACCGGCAGCGCTTCGAGCAGATCCACCGGCAACACGTCGAACACTAGTTCGGGGTCTGCGAGGCACGGCGCTATGTCGACCATTTTGCAGACCGTTGTGGACTGGTGCAGTGGACTGGTCTCGTGGGAACCGCTGGCGACCAAGAGGTGGAGGCGTTACAAGGCTCGTTGTACAGGGTCCATGAACTGGTCCATGTCCTGTATCCCTGATGCAAAACCTCTGAAAAAGGAGGGCACCGCCGACAGTGCACTACCTATTTGGTTTGTGGAACATTGTGACATTGCGAAGAAACGACTATCAAGTTTTGGCGGCATGCCGGGAGGCCTCGGCTCGCCACCACGCGAGCCTGCGCCGCTCCTCGACATTTTGCTCTTGGTACGGAGAGAGTCGCAGGTACTCACCGCACAGGTTGATCTGGAACAATGCTTTCGACAGGGCGGTGGTACGCGCGTAGGAACTATTCCGGCCACACGGTTCATGTCAACACTGGTCAGCTACTTGCCCCGCATTCACTGGACAGATGAAATGTTTGCACCGCTGCTGTCGACTTACGCGTGTGGCTATTCGTCCTCGACTCGGTACCAGAGTGAGTTCAATATTGAGTCGGCCGTTGATGCGACAGAGACCATTTCGTGGAGAGATTTTGTTGATGATGTGCTCCGTGCAGAGGCGGGCATGGAGACACAGTTTTCACCCACCTCAAGACGAAAGCTTCTCGAGTCGAGATTCGAAAGTCGATTCGGAGCGAAAGTCATCAATCCCGATGAACTGCATTATGACGATCGTCTTTGATGAGATATGAGTGCAGTGGCGTCACAATGATTGTGCGTCACGTGGTCTGAAGTGGACCTGCGGACGGTGCACCGTTGCTTACGGTACAGGGGCTCAAAGCGGCCAAGTATCGTCTCGTCGAGCGATGTAATAGGCGTGGGCTGTCCGCGATGTCGTGTTCAGCGTTCATCTCAGAGATTGTACGGTACACGGGCCTAGAATTCCGCACATCGTGAGTTTAACACGAGACGCGCGGCGGGGTTCGGGCGATCGGCCCGCGCGACGGCGCGGCGGGGCGAAGCGGCGAGAAGGACGGTCCGGTCGGATGCGGTTGCGCCGAGATCCACGCGATCGGGGCGCGCCGGCCGCCGCCCCTGGGCGGCCGCAGGCGCCACGCGCCACGGAGGCGCCACGGCCCCTGACGGCACGGGCGCGAAAGGCGAACGAACGCCGAACAGCCCCCTCGTTCGCAAATCGCACGCGGCCCACGCCCACGCGTCGGCCGGCGCCTCACCTATCGCCTCCACGCCCCACGCGACACACACACACAGCGCAAGCGCACACGTCCCGACCCGCTAGGCCAAGACTTCTGCAACCCTTACGTACTGTAGCACCCCACCCAAAACATGCCCATGAATGCCCATGTCATGCACTGATGGCAGTCAGCGTCAGCGGTGTGCACATGGCCGAGCCACGCGCACATGCAAATCAGGAGACCTCTTGATGGCGAGCGGATCGCTCTTCATTTTCAACCTGCTCGGCGGCTTGGGTGAGCAGGCTGATGTCGTCTGCGTCGAGCTCGCCGCTGCCGTCCGCGTCGAGCGCCTTGAATTGGTCCTTGAGCAGCGTGATGGTCATGTCGTCCACTTTGCCCATTTTCTTAAGGTTGAAGATGATGTACTCGTCGGCAGTCACCTTGCCGTTCTCATCCTGGTCGATGACCTCATTTAGCTCAATGAGCCGCTCCTGCAGGGTCTTTTCGGCGCCGAGCCGAGCTTGCGCCTGAATGTCGGCGAGCCCAGCTAGAAGCGAAGTAAAGGAGAAGAGGCCCATCGTGACGAGCAACGTCCCTAGCGCCTTGCCTCCCTTTGTTTTGGGCGCAACGTCGCCGTACCCTATCGTGAGGTACGTAATGAACCCGTAATAGAACTGCGCACCGGCAGCGTGGCGCAGACAGCGTGACGGAGGTGGCAGGGAGAGGTAGTCGGCGGTGCGGGTGAGCTGGCAGGGCGCGGGCGCGGCGGCGGGTGTGCGCGTCGCATGAGGGCGCGGCGCGTATGTGCTCGACACGGCGTTTCGTGCTCGTCACGGCGCGTGCATGCGTGTGCCCTCGTACCGAATCGATCCAGCTCCAGCAATACCCTCCGAGCTCGTGGCTGAGCTTCCACTCGTCGCATCCGGTATTGCCGCCGCACCGCCATCCGGCACCAAAGCCGCCACACCCCTCGATCTGCGAGTTCTCGAGCTCGCCGAGGATGATGCACAAGCAAAAGAAGGCGCCCGTCGGCCGCAACGCGGCGAGCACCTTCAGCGTCTTTTTCCTCTTCGGAAGTCTGCTCCAAATGAGACGGTCCCAAATGGGGTATTTTGGCTGGCTCTCCTCCGCCTTCTCGTACGCCCTCTCGTCCGCGGGAGGACTAGGGGGCGGCTCGGGCACCCCGTCCGCGCCGTCCCTCTGCTGCTGCTTGACTAGTTCTGCGGCGCGATGTGCATCCTCTATCAGCATGCGCTGCTTCAAGATGAAGCGCTTGCGCCCCTGCTCGGCGACAAAGTTAACGATGGTAGTGATCGAGCCTGCCACGAAGATGACGCCGAGCGTGGCAAAGAATATGTTGAAGATGCGCAGACTCTGCGGAAGCGTGGGCATGTCGCCGTAGCCCACCGTACACATCGTGACCATCGCGAAGTACATGCAGTCGATCCAGTCCCAGTTCCAGAGGTAGACCCCCCAGCTTTCGTCCGTCTTGTTTTCGTCCCAGCCAGTGACCGGCTGGTTCCACCAATCATGGCCTTCGATGTGCCCGAAGCACAAGATGCACAAGATTATGAAGGCGAAGATGTTGAAACACGCTTTGAGAAATTGGAGGACAGTGGTGTTCACCTTCGGCCTCTTTAGGATCTGCTGTATGGCCAGTGCCATGGCTAGAACGAGCGACGCGTTTCCACCCCCGCTTCTCGCCGCCCTTTCTGGGCGCGCCGGCCTGCGCCAAGATGCCTACTTACACGAATTGCTGTGCGATGATTTTGGACCAAAAGAAAAAAGTTTTGGGAGGGGAGTGCGTGGTTAAAAATGGAAACCGCTCTTGCTTGCGTGCTTGCTTGAACGTCTGCGCAGACCTCCCGCTGCTTCGCATCTGAGAAAGATTCAATTCCCAACGAAAACAGAGATGACGTGGTGTGAGAAGACGCTCCTCGCCGTCGCCATGGCGGCCTCGACAGCCGCATTGCCACCTTGCCTCGACCGGCACGAGCAGTGTCACATGTGGGCCCAGATCGGCGAGTGCGAGGTGGCGGCCTTCATGGCGCTGAATTGCCCCGTGTCGTGTGGCCACGCATGCCTGACGACGCCAGGCACTACATCGGACAGCCAGGCACGACAGCAGGTCGTCATGCTAGGCGCTCGTTCGGACGAGCGGATAGACTTTCCGGGGCCACGCCAGGCCATCGCCGAGATGCATGCCGGTGAGCTCCATCTCGTGCTGCGGCTCGCTTCCGGCGTGGTGCTGACCTTTGGCGACGATTCTATGGGGCAACTCGGCAGCCCACGCATCGCCAGGGCCACGCCCGTCACGCGGCGGCCTCCGCGTCGCGTCTTCTGGCCACCGCCGTACACGCATTTGCGCGCGGTGGCCGTTGGCGCCGGCCGCATGACCTCGGGTGCGTTGCTGTCCGATGGCTCCCTGATCATGTTTGGTGACAACTCACGCGGCCAATGTGGCGTGCCGCCGGAGCAGACACCGATGGACCCCGCGCCGCCCGAGCTGGACGCGCTCTCGCTGATCGTCGCCGTGCCCATGCGCGTCCCCTTCCCGCGCGCCATCGCCGCCTTCAGCCTCGGCGAGGTGCATTCCCTCATCCTGACGACGGACGGGGAGGTCTGGTCATTTGGAGACGGGAGTTTCGGCGCCACGTGTAACGTCACGGAGCCATTCCACAGCCGGGTGGTGCCGGAGCAGTTTGGGCTGTGCGAGCTCGGGCTGCACGAGGGCGAGCGGATCGTCTCGCTCGTCGCGGGCGCCTTCCACTCGACGGTCCTCACGAGCGACGATCGCGTCCTCGTCTGGGGCGACAACACGCACGGGCAGCTCGGGGCGAGCCGCAAGTCCGGCTACGTGTACTCGTCGTTGCATGAGGCGCAGCGCCGGGGTTCCGAGGATGTGGACGAGGACGAGCTGCAAGCGGAGCTCGAGCGGGCGCAGACGATCAGCGAGATGACGCTACCGCGGATCGCGGGTGAAGGTTTCGTCAAGCTCACCTCGAGAGCGTTCCACAGTGCCGCCATCACCGATGCGGGTCGTCTGCTGCTCTGGGGTGACAATGGGTACGGCCAGCTGGGCATCGAGCCTGCGAACCACTCGGCGGTAGGCCAATCCGACTTTGCGGTGCCGCTCGGCCCCGCCGTTGGCTTCTTTGCACGGCAGGTGGCCCTCGGAGAGCTGCACTCGCTCGCCCTCGACAACGCGTCACGCATCTTCTCCTTTGGTTCCAACACGCGCCATGAGCTGCATCGGATGCGCGGGGCGAGCTTCGATGCCTTCCCACAGCCCACAGCGCGCCTGCCACTCGCGACCGATGAGACCATCGAGCTGCTCGCCGCTGGCGCCCACTTCGGGGCGGTGACCTCGTCGCACGGCCACGTGTACATTTGGGGCGAACCGCCGCTCGCGGCCGACCCCCGCAGCATGTACGCACCACGTGAGCACGACACTTCCACAGTAGCCGCCGGCGTGAGCGCCGCCGGGGTTGTCACCGCCGCGCCTTTCGGCGTCTTCGGAGGCGGTGGCGCTGCCGACGGCGCGGTGGACAATGACGCGACCGACGGCGCCGGCGCCGAAGGCGGCGGCGAGGCAGAGGGAGCGCTGTCAGCGATCAGCGAAGTGACTCTATCGCCGGAGGGCACGCGCGCGGTGGCGGTGTGCGCTGGCGGCTTCCACTCCGCCGCCCTCAGCGCCGACGGCACTGTCTTCACATGGGGAGAGAACGCCGCGCAGCAGCTCTGTCGCGGCTCGGAGGACCAGATTGATCCGCTTGCGGCGCCGCTCGACCCTCCGCCGCCGCGGACTCGGGGCAGACCTCGGGGGGAGCAGCCCGACGTAACCGTCGCCGACGAGTCGCGGGTGCTGCTCGGCTGTGGGCCCTTCTCCACGCTCGTGCATGTCCGCGGTGAGGCGCTTCACACGTGCGGCGATGCAATGGACGGAATCTCCTCGTTGGAGCCGCCACAGTCCCAGCCCGAGCCGCCGCCGCCGCCGCCCGCACCAGCGTTTGGCGGCGCGATTCGCATCGGCGCTTCCGAGAAACGACCCTCGACGGCGTCGACGGCGTCGCGCGCCGCCACGCCCATGACAACGCCCAAAGGGGTAGGCGCGGGCCGTGATGCGCCCGACACGGCGCCGCGGCTGCGCGCCATTGAGCTTCCGGGCTGGGTCCCCACAGAGGATCCCCTGGTGGCGTTGAGCTGCGGCCACGCGCACACGCTCGCGCTCTCGCGCGCAGGACGCCTCTTTTCATGGGGATCGAACGAGTACGGTCAGCTGGGCTACGGCGAGGCACCACCAATGGGCTCTCCGGAAGCGACGGCGCCCTTGCCGCCCAGAGAGCTCATCATTCCACACGAGCCGCAACAACCAGCGCCGTCGAGCCGACAGCGACAGCAACAGGAGCACGAGGAGCAGCAGCAGGAGGAGGAGGAGCAAGGTCGGCCGTCGGTGGGCGCGGCGGCAGCAGCAACAGGCGAGGGCCGTGCCGGTAGCAACCTCAACCGTCGAGTCCTCGAGGACAACGTCTATGTCGCTCCGGGTGCGCACGTGAGCATCGACAAGCAGACGCTCGAGACGGCGCTCGAGGGCGGCGAGGTGAGCGCCGCGGCTACAATCTCCGAGGGAGATGGTGTTACGATCTCCGAGGGAGATGGTGTTGCGCCTAAGCCCGCCGTGGACGGGCGGCTGCCTCCGGCGGACGGCAGCGCCGCTCTCGAGACCGGTACGTCGGCGCCGGAGCGGGTGGCGGCGCCTTTTAGCCGGCTGCTGGTGCGCGCCGTGGCGGCCGGCGGCCATCACACGCTCGTGCTGGGGGAGGACGGGCAAGTGCGCAGTTTTGGGTGTAACTCGCACGGGCAGCTGGCACGGCCTTCCACAGAGACTCTCCCCATACCCCTCGATCCGCGTCCCATCCGACTGCCGGCGGCTCACAAAGCCGAGAGGGCGGTGGCCATTGCGGCGGGCCTGTACCACAGCCTCGTGCTGCTCCAGAGCGGCGCGCTGTGCAGCTTCGGCGACCACAGCCATGGGCAGCTGGGACGGCGCACTGCTCACCGAGCGAACGCGTGCTCGGTGGGCGCGGGGGAGCTGCCGCACAGTGGCAACTCCCGAGGCGGCAGCGAGGACGCACCAAGTGACGAACCTCTGGAGGACGACGAGGGCGAGACTGACGAAGCTGACGAAGCTGACGAAGCTGACGAAGCTGACGAAGCTGAGCTGGCGTCGCCGATGGGCCCAGTGACCCAGATTGCCGCGGGGGAGATGCACAGTCTCGCGCTGACGGCCACCGGAGAGGTGTGGTCATGGGGCGACAATATGCTCCAGCAGTGTGCGCGCAGCCTTCACGTGTCTCTGCTGCCCACGCCGGGCCGCGTGCCGCTGCCGCTGCACGAAGGTGAACGCGTCGTGAGCATCTCTGCGGCGGGCTACCACGGCGCCGCACTCACGAGCCTTGGGCGCGTCTTCAATCTGGGCACGAGCGGCATCAGCAGCCTCGAGGCTGCGGAGGAGGAGGAGGGGCTGCTCGACCACGGCTTCGAAGACGAGGGGCGGTACGAGGACGACGCGGCGCGCGAGCGCGACGATCCCGCATACGACGAATTCGAAGAAGATGCACGAGAGCAGCTCGAGGACCAGTTCTAACGCGAGCGACCAGTATGTTTGAATAGTCAGAGGCTTCCAGCCGTCAACGTTCGCAACGGCTTCATCCGTCCGTCCAGTCCTAAATATAAATCGTAATTCAAATTATTTGAGGTGACACACTGTTTCCATGACCACAGTCTGACAGAGACAGACCGGACGCCCCGGGGTGCGGGGACTCGACTATGGCGCCGCGGATCCCGGTCCGACCGGGACGCCCGCCGCGCCGGTCCATATAACCGTCCCAACGGTTGTACTCTCCAGCCAGCAAGCAAGCACGCCGCCCACGCAGCACAATCATGCGCCGCCTGGCCGTTAGGGCATGCGACTATACCACGCATGCATGCGCCGACACCACGCATGCGACAATGAACAACCTCTCTCACTTCCGGCGGAGCAGTCCCTTGAGCATCCCGAGCAAACTTCTCTGACGACGCTCGCCACGGTCTTTGAGGATGGTCTCGGCAATGATCATGTCCTCAGGCGTCGTCAGCTTGAGGTTGGTGTACTCGCCCACCGTCAGCTTGACCGGTTTGCCCATCAACTCGACTACCGACACGTCGTCCGTCACCGCGAGCTTCTTCTGATTGGCGTTGACGAACCCGTCGCGGAGCATTTGCGGCCGTAGGATCTGCGGCGTCTGGATATCCCAGAGCTTCGAGCGGTCGAGCGTACGCAGCACAAATTTGCCGTCGTTCGATTCCTTGATCGTTGGCTTGCATGGCACAGCAAGCACGGCTGCGTCGTGGGCTGCAGCGTCGGCAAAGCAACGCTCGATGGCGTCGAGCGTGACGAGCGGGCGGGCGGCGTCGTGGATGGCCACCAGCGTACAATCATCCGCGATGCCGGCGAGGCCGTTCTCAACCGAGTTTTGCCGCTCTTTGCCTGGCTGGGCAAAGACCAGCCGCTTATCTGACTTGAACTTTTCAAGGAACGGCAGCTGCCGAAACTCCTCTGAGATGACGAGCACGATGCGATCGATACCTTCAATGCTAAGAAGCAGCTCCAAATCCCACTGCAGCACGGGCTTGCCCAGAAGGTCGAGGAATTGCTTGGGCCGGTCGGCCTTCATGCGGCTCCCGGAGCCGCCAGCAAGCAGCACAAAGGAGCACTTCTCGTTGGCCGGCAGTGCAGCGACTGCAGAAGGTGAGCGCAGGAGCACCGCTGTGGCGGTGCTGCATGCGATCCTCGGCACTGCGTAGTATGCGCTTGCCGGCGCGAGCAGCGCGCATAGAAGCGCGACTTTGCGGAGTATGCTGATCGACATTTTCGGGGCAGGAGCACGAGGGAGATGTTTTCAGATTGTTCGAGTGAATTGCGGACTTTGGGTTGCCCACTGTATGCCCACATCTCGCTGTTGCTTTTTGATCCGAACCGACAGGACGGAGAAGACAGGACGCCGACAGCGCGGCCCACGCCGCACGCGCCGCGCGCTGACCAATGACACACTTATGTCACCATCCGTCGTCATCGGCCCCTGCATCCTCTGTGTGCTCCTCCGCCACCTCTTCGTCTGAGTCTTCCCTCTCCTCTCCGTCACTGTCCAGAGCCTTGTTGAGCTTCTGGTTGAGCTTGAGGTCCGCCGCTTCCATGTTGCTTTCGATAGCTTCTACGCGCTCCTTCTTCCACTTTCTCACAAATTCCCACCGCTCTTGCTGGAGCATCTCCGCACGCTGCTTCCATCGGGCGCACTTTTCCGAGAGCTCCGCATCTGCGAGCGCACGCAACGAGGACGAGCGCCGTGGCCACACGCACGTGAGCAGCCGCTCTGTGTGCAAGCACGGGCGAGCACAAGTACGCACGCACGCGCACTGCCCCGGTTCAATCAGCCGGCGCTGCGTACTCTCACGGAGTATCTCATGATACTCGCGGCTCGTCTCCTTGTCGCGGTAGTTCATCACCGAGTCCATCATCTGTGAGTGCTTGTGGAGCTCGACCTCGAGCATCTCCTCCTTCCGCCTCTGCTCCTCGAGCGTCGCCTCCAGCAATGCCACCTGCGCAATCCGTCGGGCGCTGTTCCGCAGAGCGTCGGCCACCTTCTCGCGGCTCGAGGCCGTTTCTGCGCGCATCATCTCCATCTCGTGGTCCCGCGCTGCCAGAGTTTCCTCTGCCTTGCGCAGCGCCACCTTCAGCTCCTTCACCTGCGACTCCAGCTCAATCACCTTATTGGCGTCGCCGCTGACGGCTGCGACTTCCGCGACTGGCTCAACCTTGCCCTTTCCGCCCTTGTCCTTTTTGGAGCTCATCGCGGCCGCCCGAGCAGTCCAGTTTTTCCTTCATCTGAACCAGCAGGTTCTTCCGCGTTCGAACATGTGAACGTTCGCAGCTCCAAACGTGCAGACGGAATGCTGAGTTTGATTCTTGGATTAGCTTTTACGTTCACAGTTCGTCGCGAAGCGAAGCGTCGTGTGCGACGTCGATCTGATATGCTGACCCCGTCCTTCGAGCTCTCGCAGGACGCCGACTTTGTGCTCGTGCGCATCCGGCTGCCGCACCTGAAGGCTGACGAGGGCGAGTTCTACGTGCTTGACCGCGAATTCAAATTCCATCTGCGGCCATACTTCCTGCGGCTCACCTTCCGGCACTGCCTCGTGGAGGATGGACGGGAGCGCGCGGAGCACGACCTGGACAGCGGCGTGCTCACCGTCTGGCTGCCCAAGGCCACTCCAGGCGAGCACTTCGAGGGTCTCCATCTGCTCACCGAGCTGCTCCGCAAGCCGTCGGCTGCGCCGGCGCGGCCATTGATCGAGGTGGTCTCTTCCTCTGACCACGCTGATGCGACGACGGATGGCATGGAACGCATGTGTGTCGAGGACAAGGGGAGCGCCGACGAGGAAGATGGTGACGATCTGGAGGACGATCTCGGCCACTTGGCCGAGGCCGAGCAGCAGCTGCCGCCGCTCGTCTCGGACAGCACCGGCGCAGCGTACGGCTTCAACGGCGCGTATTCTCGCATCTTCGTCGGCTTAGAGGAGGATGAGATCGTGCAGGTGCCGAACCCCGAGACGAGCAGCGCGCAGACGCGCCGGGCCGGCCGCCGTGCCGCCGAGGAGGCTTGCTTCGACGCGGACCACTACATCGCTGACTTTATGGAGGCAGACCGGGCCACAGCGGCGCTCGAGTTTGTGCCCTGGTGGCACAAACTCGAGGCGGTGGCTTGGAGCGACGAGGCGCACGGCGCCGCGCCGGCGGCCGCGCGTCGCGAAGCTGTGCCCGTGGCCGGTACTGCATCCACGTCTGCGTCCGCGCCTGCAGGTACTGCGAGTGAGGGCGGCGGCGGATGCGAGGGCGAGGGCGAGGGCGACGCCTACATGCTCTTCGGTCTGGGTACGGAGTACAATGCACAGCTTCTGCAGCTGCCGCGCAAGGAATTTCTGCTCGACAGCGCCGAGCGGCGGCGCGCGCTCTGCGGCCTGATCGACTTGCTCTTTGCATACGCCTACGATATCCGCACGACCGAAGGCGAGCCAACGGTTGAGTCGGGATGGACGGTGCGGCGCGTGTCTGCAACCTTGGGTTGGCTGGACTCGTTTGATTCGGTCGCCGAGGCGGCAGTGGCGAGCGTCGAGCGGAGCCTATGCTACCCACTGGTGCGCCACTTTGAGGTCGCGCGCACCACCCTCGCGGACGTGGGCGTGCTCCTTCGCCTTGGGCGCCTCGCCGTGCTGCGCGCGCTGCTCGATCTACGGACGCTCGTGCAGCGCGGCGTGGAGCATGGGTACCTGCTCAACCGCATTTGGCTGGACGACTACTGCGTGTGGCTGCAGCAGCTGCCTGCGTGCTGGCTGGCTAAGCTCGCCGACAAGCTCGAGAGCGTTGGCATGCGGCGGGAGCTCGTACGCTGGCCGCTGCAGGCGTATGAGGAGCTCGCGGCCGAAGAGGATGACGGGGAGACGGATGGCGAGGATGAGGACGAGGGTGGCCGTGCAGGCTTGCATGCAGAGGAGGATGTGAGCATGGGCGATGGCGTGCTAGTGTAGTATGTCCCCTGGGCCCGCGTGCGGTATCGTTGCGTTGTGATTCCCGGTCGCCCCGCGGTATATAAATGAAAAATGAAAGTACGATCGACCCATGGAATCCGATCGAGGACGCGGGCCGGACGCGGGCCGCCGTGCGGTGCGCTCGCGTCCTGTCCCGCTTGCTGCCGATGTACAACCGAACATGTGTACTAATTGTAAAAGAAGCGGACTGGAACGTACGACTCGCTAGTGACGCCCATGGTTGCTGGCGACCGTGATGCGTGAAACCCAAACCGCCTGCGTGACCAGATTCACCACCCTCGCCTCGTTCCCGTCCCGACTCTGCCGTCTGCCCCACCGAGCGCCATCGCTCCAGCGCCGAGCGCCACCCAGTCAGCGCCACCGCAGTCAGCGCCCCCTACTACTAAAAAGATCGCCTGATTTTGCAACGGCCTGCTAGATACCGTTGTGAGGATGCAACAAGCAGGGCACGGGAACGTCAGCTGAAGTGATTGGTGAGATGGTGACGATGAGCCCCGCAGTGCCAAAATTTTCGATGCGTGTTGGAAGCCTCTCACGCTACGCGCGGCGGCCGCTGATGAGGGCGGAAGTGAGACTTTCAGTAAGCCGCGCAGTAAGCTCCGACTTCTCGCCCGCTACTGGCATCCCCAGCTCCTGAAGCACCTGCTTAAGCGTGGGCAAGTGCAATTTGCCGAACATCGAGTTGACCGCCTCGAGAGCGTCCTTCTCGAGGCTCACGACGATGGGGCCAGCCGTCTTGCCAGTTTCCTTGCCATTCTCCTTGCCATTTTCTTTGCCAGAGAAGTTGATGGCATTATGTTTGGCGGGCATTGCGAGGGGAGGCACCTTAGGCTTCAAAGCAACAGGTCGTGGAGAGGGCGCGCGCTCGAACAGGTTCCCAGACCTGGCCGACTTCGGCGGCGAAGGCATGTTGTCTCCGCCTTGACTTGCGCTGCCTCCTCCGCTGCTTTCGCTGCTGCCAGCTGAGGTTGCGGCGGTCGAAGCTCCCCCCCTTTCCGAGACGCCAATCTGCCTCTCGGGGTCCTCCGGGACCTCCAGACTGTTTGCGTCGCGATAGTATCCCAATCCCATCGATCCTGACTTGAACATGTAACCAGGCATCGGGCCCGCAAAGTGTGCCGAGGGCACGAAGGCGCCGCCGGGGACCGGCGTGGGAGGCCGCACTGGCTTAAGCTTCGTTGGGCCGCTGACGATCGAGCTGATGTGCAAGTCGAAGACGAGAGCTGCGCCAGAGGGGATGTATTGGCCACGAGCCTTATCAGAGCGTCCAGCATCGCCATACCCAAGGTGGGGCGGCACAAAGAGTCGCCAGTGGTCGCCCTCGGCCATGAGTTGCATGGCGACGCACCAGCCTTCAATCATCTTCCTTGGCTGGAGGTTGACAGGGCCGCCGTAGGCCTCGGACGAGTCAAACTCGGTGCCATCGGTCAGCATACCGCAATAGTTGCACAGGCACGTCGACGTAGCGCACGGAGACTTTTTCTCAGCTGGTGTGGCAGTGCTGATCTGCTCGTACTGCAGTCCATTGGGCAGTACAATGACGCCCTCACGCCTGGCATTTACATCGAGCCACAGCTGATCTTGCGGCAGCGTGCCTGATTTTGACGGTGGCTTTGCATCATCTGGGTGCGAGGCCAATATCTCGGTGAGCTCCTGCCAGTAGGTCTTCGGCTTCGTCTTGGCGTTGGCCGCTACAGTGATCTGCTTCTTGAGTGCAGCAGCGCTTGGAGTGCCGCGCGGGGTCTTATGAGTGAACAGTGGTGGCACAGGAGGAGCTTTAGAATTCGGCATCGGGGTCGGTCGGCCGCGTCCAAAATTCCAGAGCGAGCGCTCAGATACTGGTACTGTACCGGTACTGAATATCCTGGGGACCCTGAAAAAGGCGAGCGCAGCAGCCTCTTCAGGGTACTGGCTCGGACCCCCTTTAATTCTAACCAGTTCCCGTCTTTTTTTGCCGACCCCTCCCACCATGGCGCGCACGCGCGCCTCCCCCGCTGCGGCCGGCTCCAGGCGCGTCGGAGGACGGAGCTGCTCCCAACCATCTCTCTATTTGCCATCGACCTGCCCGCCCCTTTCG
>JWZX01001720.1:0-18656 GCA_001275005.1 Chrysochromulina tobinii | reverse complement strand
TCATGAGCGCGCCAGCCGCCTCCGAGACGCCGCGCTCGAGCGCTGTAGTGAGCTTGGCGACGCCGCCCGCGCGCATGGCCGCGTCCGCGCCGTCCTTGCGAAGGCAGAGGAGGAGGAGCGCCGAGGAAGCCCGCGCGGCGACGCCGTGTGGAGCGCCCGGCTCGCCGCCGCCCGTGACGCTCAGCAAGCTGAGCAGCGGCTCGATCGCGCCCGCCTTGATGATCGCCGTCTGGTGCTCGTCGTGCCCGTTGGCCAGGTTGGCCAGGCAGCCGGCGGCGTGCTCTTGCGTGGCCACGGTGCCGGTGCTCAGGAGGGCCAGGAGCGGACCGAGGACGCCCGCGCTGACCATCTTGGCCTTGTTCGCCTCGGAGGCGGCCAGGTTCATCAGCGTACCCGCCGCCTCCTCCTGGCCCGACTTGGGCACGCCGCTGCCAAGCAGCTTGATGAGCGGCGCGACAGCGCCCGCCTTGTCGATGGCCTCCTGGTTGTCCTCGTTCGTGTCGGCGAGGTTGGTGAGCGCGCCGGCGACCTCCTCCATCAGACCCTCCTTGTCGCCCAGCATCTCGACGAGCAGCGGGATGGCGCCCCCCTTGGCAATCTCCGTCTGCGTCGCCGGCTGCTTGAGCGCCAGGTTCATCAGCGCACCCGCCACATACTCGCGCGCGCGACGTGAGCTGCCCCCCTTGTCCTTGAGAAGCGTGAGCAGCGGCGGGAGCGCGCTCGCCTTCAGGATCAGCCGCTGGTTCTCGGCATTGTTCGAGGCGAGGTTCATCAGACAGCCCGCCGCCTGCTCCGCCGGCCCGCCGCCCGCCTTGAGCATCTCGACCAGCGGCGCGATGGCCTCCGCTCCCGCGATCGCGCGCTTATTGTCCGGGTGCGCGGCCAGGTTCATGAGCGCGCCCGCCGCCTCCTCCTGCAGCGCGGCGGAGCCCTTGGAGAGCAGCGCCACCAGCGGCTTGATCGCCGCAGCCTGCTCGATCGCCAGCTGGTTGTCCGGGTGTTGGCAGGCGAGGTTCCACAGCGCAAAGCACGCCTGCTCCTTGGCAGGCGACGAGCCCTTGAGGAGCAGGTTGACCAAGGGCGGCAGCGCGCCCGCGGCGACGATGGCGGCCTGGTTGGCCGGGTTCTGGATGGCGAGGTTGCCCAGGATCCCGGCCGCCGTGTCCTGCACCGCCGGCGTCGCGCCCTGCAGCAGCTGCACCACCGCTGGGATCGCGCCTGCCACCGTGATCTGCTTCTGATGCTCCATGCAGTCGGCGAGCGACATGATGGCGCGCGCCGCGTGCTCCTGCACCTCGCCCTCGCGCCGCAGGAGCAGCAGCAGCGGCTGCAGCCCGCCCGCGCTCACGAAACGTTGGCTCTCGGTCGGCCCCGTCGCCGCCTGCGCCGCGAGCGCCGCCGCCGCGCGCACCTGCGCGTGGCTCGACCCCTTCGTAAGCAGCTGCACCAGCTCCTCGAGGCTCTCGCTGCCCTTGAACTCGAGTTTGGGAGGCGTGGGCGGCGGCTTGGGCTTGGGCTTCGTGGCGACCGGGCTCGAGGCCGGCAGAGGCGCCGGCGGCAAGCGGTCCGAGGGTGGCACGCCGATCGCGAAGCCGCCCATGGCGAGCCGCGCCTTGGCACCCTCACGCACGGCATCCGACATCTTGATGGGCGTCTTGGCTCCGAGCGCCGACTCGAGCAGCACGAGCTCCGTGGTGGCGCTGGCCACGCGCGGCGTCACGTCGACCCACACGCCCGTCGGCTTTTGGTTCCACCAACGCTTGTGTGCCACAAAGGTGCCGAGTGCGTCCTCGAGCTCGTACACCGCGTACCCCTTGATCACCTCCCAGCCACACGCCTGCTGGGCGGCCTCGGCGTTGGCAAACGAGTTCTCCACGTCGATGCTGACGGCGGCGCTCACCTTGGACAGGTCCTCCTTGCTCGGCCCGGCTGTCAGGCGGCAGCGCTTGCCCGCGAGCTGCTTCTTGCCGAGCTGCGGGGGCGAGTGGGCACGGCGAGAGGCGACGTGCGTGAGCACGGGCGGCGGCACGGCGGCACGGCGACACGGCGGCGCGGCGGGACGGCGGGACGGCGGCGCGGCGGGAGGCGACGACGTGAGTGGGCGCGGCGGAGGGCAGCAGGGCTGTCGGTGCCAGGAAGGGAAGGGCGTTTGCGCGCGTGCGCGTCGGCGGCGCGTGGTTCGAGGGACGCCGATTGGGGCACGCACGAAAGCCTTCATCACCGCATTCTCCTTGAAGCACGCAGGCCACCCCGAGGGTGGAGAGACGATCGGAGCGCCCGCAGCGAGCGATCTGGACGGGTCGGAGCAGGCGACGTCGCTCGGCTCGGGCCAGTAGCCTTCGGTGCCGTTCGGAACGGTCTGAGAGGCCATCACTCCCTGCTCGCAACTAGCGCTTCTGTGGATCTCCCGGTCGCGACGACGACGAAGAGCGAGCAGGTGCGCGAGGGCGAGTGAATGAAAACTTGGTGATGAGAAGTTTGCTTCGTCAGAGTCATCACCTCTGAAACCGTCCAAGTCGCAACTGTGGCAATTCCATACCACATCTCCCGGAAATCACAACAACCGACAAACGAGTTAATCCATCACGAGATCAGCAATCAAGATTCAAGTGCTCTTGAGTCTAATAGACTGAGTCTTGTGGGCGTCCGACGGCGACCCGCGGGACGCGGCGAGCCGGGACGGCACCCGCGGGACGCGTAGTGGCTAGTAACGTTAACTTCTGTTCTCTGTGGCACGGCACTCAGGCAAATCAATGACTCCTGGCCAAGTCTTCATGACTACGACTGTCGACGGCTTTAACGTGATCGCGCGGGTGGCTGACTGGCTGTCCCGACGCGGTCGTACTGGGTGCGCCGTGCGCTCTGCGCTGCACCACCATATGCAACCCGCATACGCGCATGATTGAGCTCGGCGCTCATGGGGCCATACGCATGCGCTCGCCACCAAATTGGGCGCGGTGGTCCCAGCTTCCTTGGCCGTGGCGTGTCGGAGCGCCCTGCATGCCACCGGCGCGCAGCCCGGTGAGAACGACCCCCGGCGCGCTCGCGTGCACCGCGCCGCCGCGCACCACTGGCGGGCAGTTCGGCACCGACGACGACGCGGCAAGCAGAGGCCCTGTTCGGCCATCCGCCACTTGTAGCAGCAGCGGCGGCGGAGTGCCCTCTGCGGGATGCGGCATCCGCTCAACAGAAGGTCGTCCGCGCGTGCCAGCGCCGTTGGCCACCTTGGTCATCGTAAGCAGCCCATGGCCGCTACGCCCCTTGCCAACGCCGAAGCTGCTATCAGCCCATGGCGAAGGCACAGTCGCCTTGCTCGCCAGTGGCTGCAGAGGGGCCGCGGGCAATTGCACGGTCAATGCCAGAGCTGCGTCGGCGCCTATGCTGCTGCCGCGGCTGCCGCCGCTGCGGCTGCCACCATGGCTTCCGCTGAAGCTGTCGGCGTGACCGGTCGGTGGCTCGCCGCCGCCACTGCCGCCGCTGCTGCTGGCGGGTGCCGCAGGCGACGCGGCGCCCACCACAACGCCCGTCGCCTCGTCGCCCACCACAAAGCCCACCACCTCGTCACTTGAGGGTTTCCTTGAGGGCTTCGTGCTCCCTTCCTCGGACTCGCCGTCCTCGTACGCGTGGTGCACCTCGAGCTTGGCGAGCGCGCTGAGGAAGCCCTCGATGTGTCGCCCGCCCGAGATGTAGAGCTCGCGAGCAGCGGCCTCGAGCTGGCGCAGCGACGCGCCGCTCACGCGCGGACCGCGCTGGTTGAGCTGGCGCTGCAGCGCTTCGATCGCCGCCGTCAACTCCATCACCTGCCCTTCGAACCGTTGTGATTGTGCGCGCGCCTCGGCGGCAGCGGACTCCGCCGCAAGCACACGTGCCGCCTGCGCCTGCGTCTTGGCGCGCTCACCCTCGAGCTCGTTGCGCAGCTTCTTCTCGAGCACCGCCGCCGCGAACGCGTTCGCAAGCGCCTCGTCGCGCGCCTTCTCGAGCGCGGCGGCGTCCGCACGCTCATCCTTCAGTCGGTCACACAGCTCCTGCAGCCTCTTGAGGTTGGCGCGCTCGCGCTTGAGTGCAGACTGCGCCTCCGCGAGAGCTGGCGCGGTGCTCTTGAGCTCCTCGCCCAGCCTCTTCGCCTCGGCCCGTGCCGCGGCGAGCGCCTCCGCCAGCTTGCCCGCCTCCGCCGCCTGCTCCAAGAGCGCTCGCTTTTCGTCGGCCTCACGCTGAATGACGCAGGCGGCCGCCTTGGCGAAGGCGGCGCGCGCGTCGTCAAAGATGGTGCGTGTCTCGATGGCCTGCTCGGTGAGCGCGAGCTGGCACGTCGTCCACTGCTCCTTGATCCCGCGCAGCTGCACGGCCGCGCGCCGTGCCGTTTGACCCGTGCGCCGGCGCAACTCGTGCGCCTCAGCCATCGCGCGTGCGGCCGCGCGCTTGTGGCTCTCGAGCTCGCCCGAGGCCGCGCCGTGTGCCTGGGCCGAGGCCGCCTTCTCGCGCTCGAGCTCACGGAGCTGCTTTTTCAGCGCCGAGAGCTCGTCGTGGAAGCGCTGCGTCGCATCCTGCAGCGCAATCTCCGCGTCGTTCCCATCGCCATTTGCGGCCTCCGCGGCCGCCAGCTCGAGCTTGAGGCGCTCGCGCTCGGCGATTGCGTCGAGGCGGACGCGGTGTAACTCCGCGTCGAGCTCCAGCACCCGATTCTGTGCCTCCACACGCGCCTTGCGCTCCCACTCGAGCAGCTCGCTCAGCTGCGCAATCGCAATGGCTCGCGGGTCGAGCGCCTCGGCCTTAGGTGGCGCATCGAACATATTGCTCGGAAGGATGCCCATGCCATCGCCCGCAGACGCGTTGACGTCGCGGCCCGTGACCTCGAGGCCCATCGTGGTGCAGCGCAGGGCAGTTATGGTCCTGGCCGAGGATTGCGGAATTCACTAATGGTGTCTATTGGCATGTCTTCGTTCCTCACGCTCGCGTTGCACATCCGACCCGCACCACGCCATGCGTATGGATACGAGCGTGTACGTCGTACGCATGCCACAATGTTCCGGCGCGAGGGTGGCAAGCCCGAGCAGGACGTGTATGGTTTCGAGGAGGTTGAGCTGCCTCCCCTCCCTTCAGGCGTACATCTCACACTCGAAGAAGGGAAGCAGTCGGAACTTGACACAGCTGACTACTCGTGGGCAAGTGACGAAGAAGAGGCCCGTATGTGGCGCAAGATTGAGACATACGTGACTCGACACGAGGCTGATTTCGATGCGGGAGATTACGGCACGGGAGGTGAGATTTGGCCTTCCGCGGCGGCCCTGTGCGAGTGGCTCAGCAATCACAGCGCCGAAATCAAAGGGACGCGTGTGCTAGAGCTTGGATGTGGTACTGGCGCGTGCGGCATTTTCGCGGCAGCGCTCGGCGCATCCTCGGTGCAGCTCACAGACGGAGGGTCTGAGAAGTTGCTCGCTCTCACGCACGCCAACGTCGCCCTCAATCAGCAGCACATTGGACCTGGCGTGCAAATCGCGATACGCCGCCTCGATTGGAACGCCACGGAGGACGCGGCCTGCCACTCCGCGCCCTTTGACGTGCTCCTCGCCTCGGATGTGATCTTTGGCCACGCCGCCGAGCCTGACGAAGCTTCCAACGAGACGCATACAGCGCTCGCACGTACGATTGGCCTGTTGCTGCGCCGCCAAGGATCAAGCGCAGCAAGGCCGCCGAGTGCGATCCTCGCACATGAGCATCGCAGTCGCAGCGCGCTTCTCGACGCTCCGCTCGGCTGGGATGAAGACGATGCGCACCTGCGCAACTTCTTGACGGCAGCCGCAGCGGCTGGGCTGCGCGTGCGCTGCCTCTGGTCGAGGCGACCGACGAGCTACGCGCGGGGCCGATTCCGCTCCTGGACCGCCGATGTATCGATCATGGAAGTGTCACTGGTATAGAAGAAGGTAAGTTATCAAGCTCTCAGAGGTGTGAGGAGGATTCTTTCGCCGAAAGGTCGGCGCGCACGCCCCGCACGCATGGCCCCGCCCCGCCATGGGCCCCGCACGGACCCGCTGGCGCTGCGCTGGCATACCGGATAGAGACCGTGACGCGTGTCCGGCCGGCGGGGCCGCGTGACTGCGGCACCGCGCCCGCAGCGACGTGAGACGAGACGGACGTGCGGTGCCGGCTAGGTGCCGGCCAGCACACCACAGCGCACAACAGCGCACAGGACCCGTACCTGAATTCTGGCGTGGTGGACGTCTGGATGGCGGAGGAGATCAGTCAATGCAAGCTTCGTGGATAAAACGAATCCAAATTCGCAGCGGGATCCTTCGGACGGTTACGCTTGCACTCGAGCCACGAGCGCGACTCCCAGCCAAGGGTATATTTTCGGGAAAACACCCCCCCTCCGACCCCGACCCCGACCTCCGAGGTCAACCCATCCGCGGACCCTAGGCGACCGGACCCGACCCCCCGGGCCGAGGTTTGAGAGTCGAAGGGTCACACTGGAGTGTCTGACACTAAAAATGCGGGAAAAGGTTCGTCGAAGTTTCGTCACTGACCTCGCATGGTTTCGTCATCTCTTTATTAGGCAAACAGGGGGTTTCGTCACTAGGGCTACCGGTACGCAATCTCCGTAGTATATAGGGTGTGATGAAGCTGAAGGACTGAAGGTCGAGGTTGGGGATTGCAGGAAAGAGGAATAGATGCAGGCAAGCCTTCAGGAGCCGAGCGATCAAGGATTCTTGATCCGCCATGCACCAAGCCCCACATGTGTAACGCATAAAAAAGAAACAGCAGTGGAAACCATCTGCACGGGGGCTCCGTTGGTGCGAGCGTTCCTGTGGCCATCAGAGCCGCCGCCACACGTTGTAGACGGTGGGCGCACCCTGCGCCTCGAGCATCGCGGTGAAGCGCTCGTGCGCGCGGCGCATCACGAGGACGCGTTGCACAAAGTTGGAGAGCGTCGTGGCGAGCGTCGGGTCGGAGGAGCGCGACTGATCGGCGTCGTACACAGCGAGGACGTGGGAGCTAAAGTCGAGCAGCTCGTATCGGTTGCACTGCGACAGGGCATGCAGCAGCCATGTGCCCGCGAAGAGGATACCATCCCCGAAGAGAGTTTCGTTATCGGAGCTGATGCGCCACGGAGCCCGAGACGGCGCTCGAGACGGCGCGTTCTCTCGAGAGGGCGCGCTCTCACGGTCCGAAGAACCTGGCAGCGGCTTCTCATCGTACGACTGGGACGCGTAGAGGAAGCAGAGCACCGACCACACGCGATGAAAGGCGCGCGTCGTGTCGGTCCGGCCGAGATCCAGGCCTGGCGTTTCCCCAGCGAGCCACAGGTCCTTGTACGGCACCAACGCCTTTGTAGCGCGGATGAGGGCGCGATCGAAGATGGAGGAGGTCGACGAGAGAGGCGCCGAAAGGCTGGGCACCTGCTCGGACATCAGGACCATGTCCGAATCCTCGGGCAGCTGATCCCGCGCGGCGGCGACTGCGGTGGCCGCAACGACCATTGGGTGCGGCTGCCCGGCTGGCGGCATTTGCTGGAGCGCTGCGCTGGCGGTGCTCAGCACGGCGCTCTCGAGCAGCTGCAGAAGGAAGAAGGCGTTTCCGAGCCGGCGAAAGCTGTGGAACACAGACGAGTGCAGCTCGTCGTAGTTGGCGATGTCCTTGAGCTTCGCCTCGAAGAACAGGTAGCAGCCGTGTGCACCGTACTGGTACGAGGGCAGCTTGCCCAACCCGTCGGGCAGCCCTTCCTGCACCTCGGCCACGAGATTGCGCACCTCGTGGACGAGCAGCTCCTCGACGTGCTCCGCGAGTTTCCCTAGCAACCTCTGCGTGCCCGCCTCACCCAGGACCGCCACCAGTGCGCCCGCGTGTGCCGCCCCAAACGAGCCGCTTGCGCGCGCCGCATGCATCGCGTACTCGGCATTGAGCTGGCGTGTGCCGAAGGCGAGGTGCGGGCCGAGGACACGTGGCGCGTTGAAGCGCTCCGGCTGCTGCGTGAACGGCGTGGGCAATGGGCGCTGGAAGCTTGCCGCGTCCAGACGGAAGGCGAAGTTGGGGAGCAGGTCAGTGAAGCTCTCCGCCAGGGCGTGTGAGAGCACTCGGCCCGAAAAGGAAAGGAAGGCGATCGACTCGGACGCCTCCATCCACATGGCCTCGTATGAATCCAAATCGGGCATGAGCTCACTCAGGTATGCATGCGTGCGGCGCGCCACGCGTAGCGTGCAGTGCAGCTCGACCACCCCAATGTCCAGCGACTTGGACTCGAACCGCTCGAGAGCCAGTGCGAGTGATTGGCGTACGAGTGAGTTCACGCGCTGCGTGAGCAGCCGGTGCAGAGGCACGGACCGACCCAGGATGCGCGCGTGGCGCACCTGTGGGGAGGGAACAGCGCTGTGATGAGCACTTGCATGCAAGGCGACACAGGATGCGCGCGTGGCGCACCCTGAGCAGCGGCTCGAACCAGCACTTGCCCACGGCCGCGCGCACTTCGGCATCCGAGCCTACGAGAGTGTAGGCGGCTTCGCGCTCGCGCGGCAGCAGCGCAAGGGCCGCTCTCGTCTTGAAGTGGCCTAAGAGTTGCTCCGCGAGTGCGTAGAGCACCTGCTCGAACGGGTGGCGATCAGTGAGGCGAGGCGATCAGTGGGGCGATCAGTGAGGCGATCAGTGGGGCGATCAGAGTGGCAATCCCCACCGCTAGAGCACCTGATCGAAGACGAGGCAATCCATGATCATCAGGGGTCATCAATGGCAATCAGTGGTCATCAGAGCACCTGATCGAAGACGAGGTTCGTCTCGGCCTCGATCTCGACGAGAAGGTGCTGCTGCCGGTGCGTCTGGAGCGCGCGCCGCGCGCCGTCCGAGTACGCTTCGAATGTGTAGAGCAGCCTTGGGAGCAAATGTGAGTTGCCGTTGGCGAGCACGTGATTGCACAGGATTGAGGGGAGTGACATTGAGATCGGGAACTGCACGCGCTGCGAGAGCTCGAGGAAGAACTCGCGCATCCACAAGACGGACACGTCGCCGAGCTCCTGCAGCGTCGACGAGAGGCGGAGCAGGTACGGGAAGCAGGCGGAGGCGCTCACGAAGGCGCTCATCTCCTTGATGATCTCTTTGCTCAGGGGGGCCTCGTGCATCATCCCTCCCTTGATGTGCGGTGAGCGCTCGTCGTACAGTGCGCGCGCCGTCGCGCGCATCAGCCAGAGCTGCGTCTGCGAGGGCGGCACCGCGCGCGCCGGGTAGCCGAGGTTCTCCGAGTGCTTAAACCACTTCGATTTGATGACCTCCTCATCAAGCAATCGGTCGATGTCCTCCTTGGCTATGCCTGCGTCGGCGCTCAGGTTGCGCAGCTGCATGAGCACCGTCTTGAGCGCCCGCTTCTCGTACTTGACGGCCTTGCGCGTCGGAGCGCCCATTGTCTGGTGAATAAAGCGCTGTGTGAGCTCATGCACGCCGCGGCACAGCAACCTCTCGTTCGAGCCGCATACGTGCCCAAGACAGCGCTCGAGATCCTTAAGGGTTGCCACGAGCTCGACGAGCGCCGACTTTTCTGCACCATCGAGGTTATAGCGCAGCGCACGCTCGTAGTCGCACCATTCGGCTCCGCGCGCGCGCTCGTGCATCTCCGCATCCGTCGCGACGTGCGCGCACTTGTATGCTAAGACCTCGTGGAGAAGGGCAGCCACGCCCGACATGAGCCGGCAGCCGCACATTGTGAGCTCGAGTAGCTCAAGGGCGAGCTCGGTGTGCGCGTGCCGGCTCTTGAGCGACGCTTCGCACCGCTCGGCACCGCCGAGCGCGTCGATCCGCCGGAGCAGCTGCGTGATCTCGCTCTGGAGATCGACAGCCTGCGCACGCAGCGGCGGCAGCTGCGCCGTGACCGAGTACTGGCTGGCCCTGGCACCCGCCTCACGGCCCGTTCGTGCGATGAGCTCCGTGGGGCTGATGGTGCCAAAGTTGGGGCAGCGCTCAAGCACGCTAGGCAAGTTGGCGAACATGTCGCCATACAGTGGCACGATCGGGTACCGCCGTAGCCACTTGACGAACCGATCGCGCTTGATTCGCTGATGGTGGAAGGCATTGACCCCGCCCTTATCTGGCGAGTCGAGTAGCCAGAGCGCGTGCGCGGCCGAACGAAGCAGACGGTGCTTCTCTGTAGGCAGCAGGTACCACTCATTCTCTAGATGTTCTATCGCGAGCGTCGCCATGTCGGCCACCACCGTATCGTACCCTCCGAGCTTCTGCACCGACGCGCGCAGGGCGGTGAGCATCACCATGCGGCTGGGCAACATCTGCTGCAGCAGCGTGTTCTCGGCGTCCTTCTGCTGCGCGTCGGGGAGGTCGGCCCTGCAGTGCTGGAAAGCACGCTTGTACACAGAGAAGTCATTGTTCAGGCACGCCTTCGTGTCCTTGAGCGCATCGATCAAGGCAAGCGTGTCGAGCGTCGAGAGGAGCTGCACGTAGAGCGCCTCGCACGGGATGGCGGCGCCGTCACTGTTGGAGGCGCACAGGCGCGCCTCCGCACGGATGAGCAGACCCAAGTTGGTGGTCCACTTGGCGACGACCCGCTCTTTGAACAAGATCAGCTGTTTTATCCCTTCCATCACCGGGTCAAGCACTTCGAATGAGGAGGCGTACATGGCACGCTTTTGCGCCTCGTCGCCGCCGACGGTGGGCAAGGCGCGCGCGATGCTGCGGTACGTGTACAACATGGAGGCGAGCTCGGCACCCCACTTGTCGATCGCCTCCAGCTCGACGATGCCCTTCGTCTCGTCAGAGAACTGCAGGGCGTAGCCCTCGAAGCCCACGCGGTCCGCGTAGTGGACGGCATTCTTGTCGGAGACGAATTCGTAAAGCAGCGGCAGATTGGGGCCTTGCAAGGCCGCCTGCACGGGGTTCAGGTCGATGCTCGACAGCATCTGGCCGATTTCGACGAAGTCCAAGGAGGAGGCCGACATGTGGTCTTCACACGTTCGTCAATCCGGAGAGGAATTCGATGTCTGTTCCTTTTTTTTCCTTATGTAACGAACCACCTTCTCGTCGCACTCCCACGGGGCGGTGACTCTGGGAATTCCCTCGCCAATTTTGGTGGACGTCCTCGATCGGAACAGTACCGATCGATGTTTCGGGGTCGTCGCGCGGTCGTGCGCTGCGCGTGTGCATTGGTGGGTTGGGTTGGTTGTGAGGTTCGCCTCTGTGCCCGTGAGTCCCGTGTTGTCCCGGCTCTCCCCGGTGTTTTTGTATCCAGAAATAGACCTACCGGTAAGCCGATCATCTTTTGGCAGTGGAGAGGACGCAACCCGCCTGCCGCCATGGCCATGAGGGGTCAAACGGCCGTCGCCACTATAGAAGCTCGCCAAAAGCGCCGGCTCGACGAATATCGGTCTGCCCGGACCGATCGATCTCACAACGTAGAGCTCAGCGCAGATGGCGAGACGGAACGGACCGCCAGCAGTGCAGGAGGTGAGACGGCACGGACTGCCGAAGGCGAGACCGCGACGCCGGCCCAATTGGAGGAGGAGCTGCCTGGCTTGCAGGCCCTGTTTGAGGACCCGCCGGCGCCGGAGGTGCAAGGGCAGAGCGGCCGGCGCTATCACAGCACCTCGCTGTGCTGGCTGCGGCCATCGGACCAACCGCGGTGCGCAGCCATCCTGCTCGTGGAGGCGCGCTGGTTCGATCCTTTCATCCTCACCATCATCCTCGCCAACTGCGCCACCATGGCATGGGAGTCGCCGCTCGACCCGCCGGGTACCTGGAAGGCGGGGGTGCTCGATGTGACCGAGTGGTTCTTTCTCTACATCTTCACGACCGAGCTCGTGGCCAAGGTCATAGCGTACGGCTTTATGATGCACGAAGGTTCGTACCTGCAAGACCCGTGGTGTCAGCTGGATTTCGTCGTGGTGTCGTTCGCGTGGCTGCCCCTCTTATTCCCTTCCATGGGCAACTACTCGGTCCTGCGGGCACTGCGGGCATTGCGCCCGCTGCGCTCCCTCCGGCTTGTGCCCGGCATGGCGGTGCTCATCTCCTCCATCATCTCCACCGTGCCCAAGCTCGCCAATGTGCTCGCGCTCTGCGGCTTCATCTTTTTGGTCTTTGGCATTGTAGGCATGGAGCTCTTTAAAGGGACACTGCACTACCGGTGCGCTCTGCCCGGCTTCGAGGAGCTGCCCGGCCATCCCCGCCCAGAGCGCTCTCTCGATGAGGTCGTGCCGCTTGGATCGACGCTGGACGCGGCGCTCGGCACGGCGATTGACGAAGCTGGGCTCGCGCCCAGGCCGCTGCTTGGAGTGCTGCATCCCGCGAGGGCGAGGTCTTTGGAGGGGCTGGCCAACCAGACGGCCGCATCCACATCGGCGGCCCTGGCTGTCGCTCAGCTGCATCCGTTGTTCCTGCCAGTGCTTCGGAGGCTCAGGATCATCGAGCCATACAAAAGTAGCGGCGAGACGAGCGAGGGGGGGGGCAAGCCGGAGGATAGCAGCGGCGATCCGGACGAGGCGGCGATCGATGCGCAGAAGGCCTTTGATACGGGCGAGGCATGCAACCCGCAGCTGCCCCACCATCCGCAATGCGCTCCGGGCGCCAAGTGTCGATACTTTGCGCAGGCGCCCTTTGCCGGGCTGATGAGCTTCGACAACATCGGCGTCGCATGCATCGTGATCTTGCAGACGATCACGTTTGACACGTGGACTGAGGCCATGTACGCGCTGATGTCGGCCTTCTCGCCGTCCGCGTGCATCTTCTTCGTGCTCATTGTCGTGCTCGGCGGCTTCTTCGTGATCAACCTGTTCCTCGCGGTCATCCTCCAAGAGGTGCTCGCCGCGTATACGATCGAGGCTGCCAAGCTCGAGATGAATGGGCGCCAGGAGACTCGAGCCGCCAAGGATGCCTCCACCGCTGCCTCCACCGCTGCCTCCACCGCCGCCGACGTCGAAGGTGGGCTACATGGGCTGCCTGGCGCCGAGACTGGCGTCGACACCGACGCGCTGCTCAGTCCGGCGGGCGGCTCGAGCTCAGGCGCGCCAAGCGCCCGCCGCGGTGCTTGCGACTGCGCGCCGCCACCCCGGAGCTGCCGGTTGTTGCTCGCGCAGACAGTGACCTCCGTGTGGTGGGGGAACCTGTCGACGCTGGCGGTTCTGCTTAACATGGCGCTGATGTGCATGCCGTACGAAAGCATGAGTGACGCGTACGAGGCGCAGCTGGAACAGGGCCAGCTCGTGATCTCGTGGATCTTCATCGGCGAGATGGGCCTCAAGCTTCTGGGATTGGGTTGCGTGGGTTATTGGGCCGACGGGTGGAACCAGCTCGACGGCAGCATCGTGATCATGTCGATGGCCGAGATGACGATCACCGCGCTCTTTGCCGACACAGGAACGAACCTGTCGTTCCTGCGAATCCTGCGGATGCTACGCGTGGTGCGAATACTCCGCTTGATGAAGTCGTGGAAAGGGCTGTACAAGATCATCGTCACCTTTGGCAAGGTGTTGCCGCAGTTGAGCAACATCTTCGTGCTCATGGCCGTTACCATCCAAATTTTCGCGTTGGTCGGGATGCAGATCTTGGGCGGCCGGTACAATCCGTCTACAGGCTACTCCACCATACCTTGCCCGGGCGGCGAGTGCCAGGACGACGCGCTCGAGGAGAAGCCGCGCTATCACTTCGATTACTTCTTCCCGGCGATCACGACGTGCTTCATCGTCATGACGGGTACGTGGGTCGATCCCCTGGGCCCAGCGGTGGAGGTGGGCGGGCAGGCGATGGCCCTCTTCTTTGTGACGTTGCTCGTCATCGGCTGCTACATCATCATGAACATTTTTGTTTCCATCCTCCTCAACGCATTTGCCGACGACGAGGACGAGCCACCCGTCATCGTCAGCTCCCCAGCACCTGCACGCCAGCGCTCGCCACCACCATCCCCAAGGGGTTCGTCGCGTCCGGGTAGCTCGCCTCCATCCCCGACGAGGACTGATGGCCGGGCGGAGGGAAAGCGAAGCCAGGCCGCTTCGAGCGCAGCGGAGCTCAGAAGCCCCACCCGCGGGCCGTGGCCTCACGACTATTCGCTCTGCCTCTTCGGCCCACGCGACCGCATTCGCATGTGCTGTCAGTGGCTGGTCGAGCACGAACGGTTCGACCAGTTCATCATCTTCGCCATCGTTGCCTCCTCGTTGTGCCTAGCCTTGGATGTGCCGCGCCTCGACCGGAGCTCTGAGCTCGCGGCGCTGCTGCGCCTGCTTAATTTGGTCTGGACGACCATCTTCGCCTGCGAGCTCACGCTTAAGGTCATCGCGTACGGCTTCGCGTGCACCGAGAGGGCCTACGTCAACGACCCGTGGAACTTGCTCGACCTGGCGATTGTCACCTCCTCCTTCCTCGTGCTGCTAGCCGGGACCTTCCCTCCATTGGCCAATTTGAAATCGCTGCGAGTGCTGCGCGTCCTCCGACCGCTCAGGCTTCTCGCGCGCCATGAGGGCATGAAGCTCATCATCATCTCGCTGATCAAGACGA
This sequence comes from Chrysochromulina tobinii, assembly GCA_001275005.1. Lineage (NCBI taxonomy): Eukaryota > Haptophyta > Prymnesiales > Chrysochromulinaceae > Chrysochromulina > Chrysochromulina tobinii. The sequence continues at coordinate 4,187 of JWZX01001720.1, read as the reverse complement.
TGCCCGCCGTTTCCAATGCGCTGGGCGTCGTGCTGGCCTTCCAGCTCGTCTTTGCCATTTTGGGCATGCAGATGTTCATGGGGGAGCTCGGCTCTTGCACCGACCCTGCCATTCGCACGCCTGACCTCTGCCATCCCCCGCCGTCACCGTCAAACTTCAAGGCTTACACAGGCCTCGCGATCGCGCGCACCGAGGCGTCAGCCGACGTCGCGCCGTCCCTCCTCTCCTACTCGTACGAGGACGAATACCGCCCCTTGCCGCCCCAGCCACCCTCGTCGCCGCTGCCGCCGTCGGTTCCAAGCCTCGCGGCGATGCTTTCCATCTGGGCTGGGGGACTTGGCGAGCTTGGCGGCGCCGAGGCTGCCGACGGACGTGGGCCGAGTACTTTCGGCACGTCTGCGCTCGTGCTGCAGCGTGAGCAGGTAGGGCGCCGTCTCGAGCGCGGAGCGCTCCCTGAGCAGGTGGTGGCGCCTTCAGATGCGCCCAAGGCAGCGCCCAAGGCTGAAGATGGAGGCATCATCAGCAGCAGCCGCACCCGGCTCACCAGCAAGGGACGTGGCGAGCGAATGGTGCTTGCGTCGGGACGGCGGCGGTTGAAGGGAGGCGGCGGCGGCGGTATCAACGGCGACGTGCGATGGTCGAACCCGCCGCTGGGCAGCTTCGACTCCTTTGGCAGTGCGATGTTGTTGCTCTACATCATGTCGACGGGCGACGGATGGGATCAGATCATGTTCGCGACGATGGATGTGACGGAGCCCGGCCACGCGCCCGAGCGCAACGACTTCTCGGCCTCGGCCATCTTTTCGATCCTCTGGCTGTTTATCGGTTGCTTCTTTGCACTCAACCTCTTCGTCGGCGTCGTCGTGGACCAGTTCAATCGAATCCAGAAGGAGGAGGGCGGCTCGGCGACGATGACCGAGGAGCAGCTGCAGTGGGTCGACACGATGAAGAATGCCGCGCAGACGAAGGCGATAATTGCTGTGAAGCCGCCCGTAGGCTGCTGCCGCCTGCTTGTCTACCGCCTCGTGACGTCGAACCTCTTCGATGGCTTCATTACCAGCGTCATCGTCGTCAACGTGGCGGTTATGGCAACGGACTTTTGGGGCATCGAGCAGAACGAGAAAAGCTACGCCCTTTACACTCAGTCGTTACGCGCCTTTGGGTACGTTTATTACACGGAGGCAACGCTCAAGATCTTTGCGCTCGGCTGCGCGGGCTACTTTGGCGACGCCTGGTGCCGCTTCGACTTTTTCCTCGTCGTCACCACGCTGCTCGACGAGTTTGCGAGCGAGCTTCTCGCCAAGGTGCTGCCGATTCCGCCGTTGCTGCTGAGGGTTCTCCGTGTGCTTCGCATCCTGCGTATCCTGCGGTTGCTCAAGGGCGCCAGGGAGGTGCGCAATCTGATCATGACGCTCGTCTTCTCGTTCCCGTCACTCATCAACGTCGGCTCGATCCTCCTGCTCCTCATCTACATGTTCGCCGTACTCGGCATCAACGTGTTCACGTGGGTCGCACACCAGGAGAGCATCACGCGCGTACGCAACTTCGAGTCGCTCGGCAACGCGATGCTGCTGCTCGTGCAGTGCCTGACGGGCGACAATTGGAGCATGATCATGCTTGAACTGATGGTTGATGAGACGTCGGGCCGTTGCACGGAGGCCGAGGGCAACTGTGGCTCGCGCTTGGCCATTCCGTTCTTCCTCGCGTTCCAGCTCTTGGCCGCGTTCGTCTTCCTCAATCTAGTTGTCGCCGTGATCCTCGATAACTTCACGACGCTGGGCAACGTGAAGACTGATCTTGTCTCGCGGAACGACATCGAGTTCTTCACGGAGGCTTGGGCCGCCTTCGACCCCGACGCGACGCAGAAGATCCCGGCGGAGCGCCTACCAGAGCTTGTCATGCAACTGCCTCCGCCAATGGGTCTGATGGGTGTGACAGGGGTCAAGAGGACCGCGGGCCTCTCCAAGGAGGTAATCAAGCTCTGCTCCAGCTTGCAGGTGCGCCAGGCGAATGGCACGCTCGCCAAGCTGCGCCAGGTGGAAGGCAAAGTTGAATTCGCACAGGTGCTCGAGGCGCTCGTCAATCGCAACTTCAAAGTGAACGAGATCCTGATCGAAGAGGTCGCCGACAGGGCCAAGCCAGTGGCCGCGGTGCGACCTCTCCCCTTCGGGCCACCGCCGCCGGGCAAGGGGGAGACCTCGGGTGCTGAGTTGAGTGAGGCCGAACGCGGAAAGTTCGAGGACGACGTCGCGCAGTTGTTTGCGATCAAGTTCGTGTTCTCGAAGTACGCGGACAAGTTTCGCCGCTGGGCGGATCGTGCAATGGCCGGTCGCACCAAGGGGCGTGTGCGGGCCGGAGCTGGCGGCAAGGCCGCAGTCGCCCAGGCCCAAACGGGCAAGGTGCTTCCGCCGCCGCCGCCGCAGCAGCAGCCGCAGAAGCAGCAGCAGACGGAGCAGCGGCAACGGCCGCTGGGGGTCCCGTTGGTCCTGCGGAGCCACCCACAAGAACCGTCTGTGAAGGGTCAAGCGCCTTTGATGGGCCAACCACAAGAACCGCCTGTGAAGAGCCCTCGTAGAGCTCGCTGCGCGCGCAACAGCCGCGAGACGTTGGCTGTGAGGAGCCCACGCAACAGCCGCGAGACGCTACCCGCAACTGCAGCCCCGCCGAGTGCGGAGCCGGAAGACCGAGCCACTGGCGCTCGTCGCAACAGCAGCGAGGCGGAGCCGGCGGCCGCGCCGAGTGCGGAGCCGGAAGACCGAGCCACTGGCGCCCGTCATAGCGCCCGTGTGACGTCACTCGAGTACTCGCTGCGTACTCAGAGCATGGGGCCTCAAGGTGGTGGCGGGTGCTGCCTCCCACCGATGCGAACACGACCTCAGTCGGCACGCGGCGCTGGTGCGCCCAAATCCGAGCGCCAGGACGGCGCGTGCCGTGTCCCTGACCAGAGCGCCGACCCTTCCGCCGCGAGTGGCGGCACGCGTAATCAAGGGGCGCTCGCCCGCGCGCGCATGGCCAACACGGGGGGGCGTGTTCCGGCGCTCCTCGAGCGCACGGCGGTACCTCGCAGCGATCGCACAGGCGCTAACGGGAGGGAGACCGCCAGAGGGGCTGGCGGTGCGCCCGCGCCGGCGCCTGCCACGCCCGCGCCGGCGCCCGCGGCGCCAGCGCCTTCGCCGGCGTCATCTGCCATGGAGGGGCGTGGCACGGCGAGTAAGTCACGTTCTGCCTCCTTCGGCAACAGAGCCACTCGAAGCGTAGCCGCAGCCAGCACATCCGCCGGTCGCACCGGCGCTTCCGCTCCGTCACCCGGGTTCGGCGCGGGCCTGCCGCTGCCGGCACGGCTGCCAGCCGACCGCGGCAGCAACCGCGGCAGCTTCGGTGTGAGCGCGGGTCGTGAGAGTGCCGGAGGAACGCTTCCACCAACGCTTCCATCCTCCGTGGCCGCCCTCGCCCCGCTTTCACGGCCACTCTCTCCCAAGTTGGCGTATGCTGAAGAGCTCCGTACCCAGTTTCAGGCAATCCGTTCTCAGATGCAGCAGCAGTCGCCGGGCTCGAGCGAAGCGATGCTCTCGCCGCGGCCGGAGCTACCTCATTTGGTGACTCCCGCTTTGCATCCCGCTTTACGAAGCTTGCCAACTCCGTATATTATACCCAACGCGAGCAACTCGTCGCTTGCGTCGCTGGGTGCGCTCCCCGCAGGCGGCCCACCGCTCCCTTTGCACTTCTCGCGGCCGCCAGCTGTCTCGGCGCGCAGTCCAGGGCCGGGCGCTACCCTGAGCCCCCGCTCGCCCTCACACGAAGCACTCGTGCAGGAATATCGCGCGCTACGCGCGGAGCAAGGCGGGTTCAGGAATATTCCCGAACGAGACTGAGAGCGCCGGACAGTACACATTCGAGATTTCGAGTTCAACTGAGAGTCAGATATTTACAATAATCTGCGCTGCGGAGGAGATTTACAAGAACGGGCGCAGCATCGTAACTTAAGTCGTAACGAGTCTCGAGTGTTCATAAGTAAGTGAGTAAGTAACACATGCCAACAGGCAGCGTACACGAGTCTCGAGTCCGCGAGTGTTCAGAACGAACGAACGATAGGCGTGTCACTTGCTCGCATCCGTTAACGAAACAAACCAACACGGCGCCAGATCGTGCGGCGCGCGCAACAGCGCCGACGAGTGGGGCAAGCGGGC
>JWZX01001718.1:0-11806 GCA_001275005.1 Chrysochromulina tobinii | reverse complement strand
TTCGCATGCGCTCCCAGACGGAGCGGCCCGACCGAGCCTCGCCAGAAATCAGGATGGCCACCGCTGCGCTGCACGACGCCGCGCCGGTGCCGTGAACCATGGTGCGCCGTTGTGTCGAGTTTTCGTGTCACTTGGTGCCACTTTTTGGCATGCAATCAACAAGAAAGGAAGCACACAGGGAGCCTTCATCAAATTTTTACAAAGTAGCACAAGCCAAAACCTCCATTGATCGCGCCGAGGCAACTCATCTACAACTCATCCAGCTCCTGCACATGCAGGAGCTAGGAGCTCCTCCTCGACGGTTCCACGTACGAACTCAAGTGCGCGATTTGTCGGAGCGCGTCGGAGGCAAACATCTTTTCCACTAGACACTTCCGCGACGGACGGACGGTCCGATTTTGTTTTTGTCGTGATGTGAAGATATACGGGACGGAGGCTATCGGGATCCCGGAAGAGTTTGTGTTGTTTTGTAAGGCTGACTTTTTGCCGTTACCGGTGTCTTTTTTCCGGTTCAAACACTCACCGCGCACGTGAAACGGACACCGGGGCGCGCTCACGCAACCATCTCGAGACGCGGGTCCCGGAGCTGCTGGTGTGACAGCTCGCCGAAACATGCCACGCTCGTATCTCAGCTCGGTTGGTGTTTCTGTGCCGCCCGTTAAGAGCGCCAATGCATTCCAGCGCGGCTTTTATGGAGGCGGCCAGCGAGCAGGAATGATGCGCCACCGCTCTGCACCTAGGCTACATCATGCATCCGCTGCACCACACCAAGGCACAACTTTCGATGACCGAGGCGAATATGTCATCGGCCATTGAGTCAGCCAGTGATGTCAACTCGGAATTTGATCTTCAGCGGTTGAAGGATTCCCGAAGAGGCTGGTCGGATGCGCGGTTGAGCCAAGGCCCAGAGGGCCCATCGCCGACGAGACGTGCAGGCTCGACTCACTTATCTCGTGGCAAATCATCCGCGGAGGAGTGGCATCGCGAGCTTGAGCGTGAAGAGCAGCGTCCACACGTGCCTCCAGCTAGAGATGATTTGGCAGCCCTGATGAATGCGTCGATCCAGCTTGATGGATTGAGCACGGAGGGCTTGCGCACTGTGCAGCGCGTTGCTCGAGAGGAAGGCATTCGTGAGCTCAAGCTGAAGCAGTGGACAGGAACTGAGCCGCCTCCAGATCCTCATCCTGCCTGGACGAGCGACTTTGTGCGTCGTTTCAAGTACAATCCGGAAGTGCCCGAATTCACGAGCCGTGCTCTCGTCACTCTGGTGGAGCACGCGGTACTCGCTCATCAACGTCGCGTGAATGAGGCTCTGAGCAAAGCCGCCAGGGCGCGTCAGAACATCGAGCAGGCCGAATTGGCTGGTTGGGAACGCATTGAAGAGGAGCTGCACAAATACAAGACGCCAGAGTCCGAGCGTGCTACCAGTGCCGGGACCCTCAGGGAGGCTGTGCGGGCGTTCACGCTGCGAGCCAACAAAGGGTTCTTCAAGATGCGGGAAGCTCTGGAAGAGCTCGAGTATGAGACGGCGTTGGCACAGAGCAGCAACAGCACGGCAATGCGAGTCGTAGCGACCAAGCTCCTTGCGCAACACGATGCGAGCGTCGGAACAGTGGCCGCCGACCTGGAAGAGTGTGATGCACTCCTTCGCGACGTCGATCGCACAAGGGTGCTACCCCACGCTATCGCATCAGCGCTGCTTCAGGAAGAGCTTTCTGCAGCAGACTTCCAACTCGGAGCAGAAACCCGAAGACTCGAAGGCGAACTAGAAGCAGAAAGGTCATTGAATCGACGGCTCATGTTGGGAAAGGCAGTCTATTTCACGTTCACCATTTCAGGCACTAAGAACAAGCTCAAGAGGACTGAACAGCGCTTGTACGCGGAACAGCAGGCGCGTCAGATTGAGACGCGAATGCTGAAGCAAGAGTTTGAAGCCGAAAGGTGGGTAATGACCTCCGAATTCGAAAGGCAACGCAAGGCCGATTTGAAGGAGCTGCGCCAACACCTTAAGATCGAAGAGGCTCGGAACGCAGAGCTCCGACAGTTACTTGCTCTGACCATGGCGCAGTTACGGACGAAAACTCGGAGCCTCGCACATACCGAGGACACGCTGCGGCTGACCGAGTTGACCATGCAGAAGGAAATGCAGGATTGCGATCAGCAAGTGGCCGCCTCGGAGGAAGAGCGAGTTTGGCTGCGTAAGCGGAATGCGATTTTGCGTTCGCGGACAATTGCACTACATGCCGCGATTCACGGCGAGGACCTCGAGCACAGGAGAGAGCTTTGGGCACGTGGTATGGACACACCCGAGAGAGCTCTGGGCACGTGGCATGCGGGGCTGACGTGAGAATGTGCTGTTGTCGCGTGGAAAGCGATTTTACTAGACGACCGCTTCATCTGAGGCGGCCTCAAAGGTCAAAGCCTTGTATGCGACAGAAGCGTGTGGTGTTGGCCTCCGGCATGTGCACGCCAAAACTATCCTCAACGCTGAAACCCGTGATGGTGCCGGTCAGTGCGATCAGCTCAGGTCTTGCCTTCAGGCCCAGAAATGTACATTGTACCGGTGAAAAGACACGCGGGGGAGCCGGGACACACTCCGCACACAGGACACACACGGGTCACGGCTCACGGGCCACACGCGGGCGCACAAGGGCACACGGATCACACAGACGAACCTCACAACCAGCCAAACCCACCGACACACAACCCGCACGTCAGCGCGACGACCGAAGGCCGCGGTCGGCTCTGTGCCGGTATGTGTTTCGTCGAACCTCTGTTTATAGGCGTGAAGGCTCGATTTTCAATGAGGGTGAGCCGCTCCTTTGCGCGAGCAATGACTCGTCTCTCGACGCGCGCATCGCTTCTGGCATCGGGCAGCGGCGCGGCGGCACAAACATGGGAGACTCTCAATGCCCTCGCGGCGCGCCCGGGCATGGTGAACATGTCGCAAGGACTTCCAGATTTTGAGGGCTCGGCCGTGGCTCGGCGAGTGGCAGCAGCTGCCATTGCGGGAGGCACCGCTGCGCTGAACCAGTACTCGCCGCAGCCTGGTCTTCTGGACCTTCGCCTGGCAGTTGCGGCATTTGTTGAACGCCGGTATGGCGCCGTATATGACGCAGCATCCGAGGTCGTGGTGACAGCAGGTGGCCAAGAGGTGCTCGCAGCAGCCATGCTTGCATTCTTGGACCCTGGCGACGAGGTGATTATTTTCGAGCCGTGCTATCCCTTCATGCTCGGTGCGATCCGCCAGGCAGGGGCTGTGCCGCGTGTCGTGACGCTACGTGCGCCCGGCTTTGAGATTTGCGCTGAGGCGCTGCGTGACGCATGCGCTTCTCCCCGGGCCAAGATGCTCGTGCTCAACTCACCTCACAACCCGACGGGACACGTGGTAACAGCCTCCGAGCTCCGCCTGATCACAGATCTCTGCCAGCAGCATGACCTGATCGGCCTGAGCGATGAGGTGTATGAGCATTGTATATTCCCACACTCCGACTGCACGCATCTGCAACTCGCGAGCCAGCCTGGCATGCGCGAGCGTACCATCACCTTCGGGAGTGGTGGCAAGCTGTTCGCATTGACTGGCTGGCGAGTGGCGTGGGCCTACGGGCCTGCCTCACTTGTGCGGCCACTCGGAGCGTCGCACACGCACCTGACCTTCAACGCGCCAACGCCGCTGCAGGCTGGTATTGCTGCGGCGCTTCGTGAGGATGATTCCGAACTGTCTAACGTCGCGTCGCTCTTTGGTAGCAACTTTGAGCGGCTGGCGACTGCTCTGCGCAAAGGCACGGCCGTCCGCTCGATTTGCGAGGCGCAAGGTGGCTACTTTCTCGTCGCTCAGACGCCCGAGGGTATGACCGATGTCGAGTTCTGCCGACGGCTTGCCGAAGACAAGGGTGTGATCTGTACACCACTCTCCGTCTTCTATGCGACGCCGTTCAAGGCAGATGGCAGTGAACCGTGCCGGCTCGTGAGATTCACAATCTGCAAGTCGCGCGCTTATATTGATCGCGCGTGCGAGGCTCTGCTAAGATAGTCTGTGCTCCCGTCCCCGGCCATGTCCCCGCGGCGTGCGGCGACTCCACAGTGATTCAGCCGAGCTGACTCCACGCAATGTAGAATTTATACTGCCAGACAGTCGAGACTTGACCTGAGTGTTGACCTGAGTGTTGACCTGAGTGTGTAATACAGGCTGAACTCTGTATAGGTGCCGGGACTGAAAACTGGCGTGGCTTTCTGAACGGTTGAGTAGAAAGTTCGCACGGCGAGGGTCCAGGCGGTCAAACGAAACTGTATACGAGTATACATCGTAGACGGCGCGACTACGTATGCACTGAAGCGCTTAGGGTCTTCATGGCTTAAGTGTGCCGCGCCGCGTACACGGCCGTGCCGCGCGAGCCCACGGGCATGCACGCGTGGCAGCAAAGCGCCACGCGCACCGGCGGCAGCTTGCCGTCTTGGTCGTCCTCGTAGCCCTCCTTGTCGCCTTCCGCCGGCGATCATCTCCGCCGAGCCGCCGCAGCTCTCGAGGTTTTCACGGAGGGTTCGGACGAGTCCGCTTCTGTAGGGACGATGGAGGTGCGCGGCTTCTTGGGCAGCTTCTCGGCGGAGGCGGCTGCGGTGGCGAGGCAAGCGCGTCGAGATGAGCGCGTCGAGTGAGTGAGCAGTATGAGGTGACGCGAGTGCCAGGGACGGCTGCGCGGGCTGTGAGGGGCTGAGCCGGCCGCAGCTGCAAAGGGAGGAGAGGCTGCGCCGGGCGCAGGCCCAGTACGCCGCTGCCGCTGCGGTAGCGAGCTGCGGCTGCGGCGACGCGCTGTCAGTCATCGTCGTGGGCGGCTGCGGCGCGCGCGCACCTCCTCCGCCCTCCGCGTTGCGCTTCAGCTTGGCGCCCGCGCTCGCCTCGCCGCCGCCGCCCTCGGTGAGGCGCGCCTCGGCCTCCTTCAGCTTGGTTGCCATCGCGTGCACCCCAGCCGCCGTTGGAGGCATCGTCGCGGGCGGCTGCTCCTGGTCATCGGCCTCGGCCGGCGACGCAGCCTCTGCAGCAGCAGGCGAGTCGCCTGCCTCGCCACGGCCCTTGGCGTCGACCAGCTCAGCGATCACCGCCTCGTCGAGCACAGCGTCATCGGGCTGCTGCGGCACACTGCACTCGTTGTGACGCCGATCGGGGTTCATCTCGCAGAACCACTTGGCGTCGTCGCCCACGGGCACCACACCCGGCAGGTCGGGGACGATGCGCCACTTTTGGCACCGGTCGCACATGAGCCAGGTGGAGACAACTGCATCGACGTCGACGTTGCCCGTGCACGTGCGCCACTTGCACGGCTGCCGCCGCCTGCCCTGGCCGCCAAATTGCAGCATGTCCTTGCACTGGCCGCAAGTGCCGCAATTGTCCGCCCGGCAGCCCGCGCACACGCCGCACCGCTTGCGCTTGCCTCCCTTGCCAGGGTCCTTGCTTGAAGCCGCGGCCGCGGCGGCGGCACGGGCCTCAGCAGTCTGCTGCCTCTCTGCCTGCTTCATCTGCTTCTCGGCGACCTTCATCTGCTTCTCGGCGAGCTTGTGCTCGAGGAGCTTCTGCTTCTCCGCGAGCCTCTCCTCGTGCAGCCGGCGCTGCTCGACTTCCTTCTCGTCCTTTTGCACCTGCCTCTCGACGCGCGCGAGGACACCGTCGAGGAGAGCACGCACCTCGGCCTCCTCGCGCTTGCGCATCTTAGCCTCGCGCACCGCCGCCTTGTCCGCCTGCTGCTCCTCCTCCCACACTTGCCGCTCGACGATCCTGAGCATCCGATGGAGTACAGCCTCGCACTCGGCCAGCACGCGCTTGTCCTCGCGCACCCGGCGCTCGAAATCGCGTGCCCGGCGCTCGGCCTCGCGCATCCATTCGCGCGCAGCAAATTGGGCCTGCGCGCCTGCAAGCGCCGCCGCAGACGGCAGGCCCGGCGGCGCAGCACCGAGCGGCGGGACGAGGGTCTCCCGGATATCGCGCATCTCCTCGGGTTCGAGCAGGGAGCCGCCCGGCATGCGGTGGAGCACACAGAGGAGCGCGCGGCGGACCTCGCGGGCCGTCCGCTCCTCTGTCTTGCCGAGCTTCGAAATGAGCGAGTTGTGAGTCGTGTTGGCCGCCTCGTCGGGTGGCCGCTTCAGGCCCAGCCTCGTGATTGCGGCATCGAGCGCGACGGGCTCCCGCTGCTGCTCGGCGTTCGAACCCTCGCCCAGGCCGCCAAAGAGCGCGGCGGTGCACTTCTTGCACAGTGTCTGCGCCTCGTTCTCCGCCACCAGCGTCGGCTTCCTCACGCCGCTCTCCTTGTCCAGCGGTAGCGGGTCGAAGCAGAATGAGCAGCATACGCCCTCGCTCTCACGCCGTACGCGCCCGCCGGCGCCGCCGCGTCCGCCGCCGCGTCCTCGTCCACCGCCGCGCCCTCGGCCCTCAATCAGTCGCGTTATTTCAGGTTGGTTCTCCAGGTCCGCATAGTTGACGTCGGTCGTCCCAGCCCGACGAGCTCGCGCCGCCATCATTCCGGCGCCGAGGCGCGGGAAAGTGAGAAGATCGTAAGAACTCTCTCGAGCTTCGCGCTAGGAACCGCGTCCGTGTCAAGTATGCGTTGGACGTCGGTGTCGGGGATACGATTCGTCAATTGCAAAGTTTCGCGATAGCCCCCGCACTGGCGCGACGATTTGCATGAATTTGCAGGTGTTGGACCCACCGCGCGACTTCGTCGGCCAGGTGGCGATCATCACGGGCGGCGCTGGAGGCGTGGGCACGGCCGTCGCGGCGACGCTCGCGCGGCGCGGATGTAAGCTCTGTCTCATCGACATCTCGAAACCCGCGCTGGACAAGGCACTGACAGCGCTGCATGCCAAGTGCCCGGGCGCGGAGGCGTACGTAGTGGAGGGGGACGTGTCCGACGCGGCCGCTGCGACTGAGATCGTTCGAGGCGTCGTCGCGCGCTACGGTCGCCTCGACGTGCTCATCCAGACGGCTGGTATCACCGGCAAGACCAACACAAAGACGGAGGACGTCGATCCGGCCAACTTTGACCTCGTGCTGCGCGTCAACATGCGCGGCATCTTCTGCATGTGCCGCGCTGCGCTGCCGGTGATGGCCAAGCAAAAGTACGGGCGTATCGTCAACATCGCCTCCATCGCCGGCAAGGAGGGCAACGCGGGCATGCTCGCGTACTCGACGTCGAAGGCGGCCGTCATCGGGCTCTCCAAGACGATCGGTAAGGAGTACGCAGAGGCGGGCATCACGTGCAACGCGATCGCGCCCGCTGTCATCCAGACCGCCATGGTCGACGCAATGCCCGCTGAGCAGGTCAAATACATGACCGACAAGATTCCAATGAAGCGCTGCTGCGAGCTGCAGGAGGTGACCGACGTGATCGTGTTTGCGGCCTCCAGGGCGTGCAGCTTCACGACGGGCTTCACCTTCGACGTCACGGGCGGGCGGGCCACGTATTGAAAGGCGTGTGTGTGAGCGCTCGCGAGGGTGCGAGACGAGGCGTACGAGGGACGAGAGGGAGATTATGGGAGAATGTGACTCATGTGCGTGAGACACACTCAGGATGCATGTGTGACCGTCGTCGCAGGCTCGCAGCGGTGTCCCTCTGGAGTCCACGACCATGCTGGCATGCTCATGACTCATGAGAGCGCATGTGAGGCATGTGGCATGGCGCAGCTCGCGATCTCTCTTCTCTGGCGAGTGACAGCATAACTTTTGTGGGGTTGAGGCGCGGGTCGCTCCGACATAGAGATAGTGATAGACGCATAGACCCCAACACCACGGAATACAGACTAGCGGCATGTGGCGTTATCGGACGTCCCGCCATTCGAATGCATGTAGCGGATGGTATCTTGGCTACTTATTCTCAATCATTGAAACTTAAATCCAATTGCGCTTAAATCATTCGCAGTCGACTTCGGACTTGCGCAGACTAAGTCGAGCTCCGGAGCGATTCACTTTTTCAACCATTTACGCCGCCGGCGGTCGTGGATTGGTGAGTCTGTGAGAAGGTCTGGTTGGCTGTGATTGCTTGTTTGTTTGTTCAGTACTTCAGTTCAACTTGCAACATAAACGACAGGACAACCTACTGTAACGGAAGCCTGTCGAATGTCCTGAATGTGCTCTCGAGGCTAGCAGTGGGGGTGAGAGTCGACGGAGATGAACTGAACTGAACTGAACTGTACTGAACTTGTTTGTTTGCCTGAATGGGGCGACTATCCCTTTATCCGATACTTGGCTGAGCGCTGAGGTTCAAAAAACCTCGCATCTTACCGGTACAGTTACGGTCGTCATCAAAGATGTTTCCGTGTGGGTTCGGAGCCCACAGCGAAAGGGCACCGTCGGTGAAGGCGGAGCATCAGGCGAGCACTTGGATCGCAAGCGCCACCAAAACATGGAGTCAATTCCCAACAGCCCTTTGCACTGGTCGCTCACTGGCAAGACGGTCAGTTCTACCGCCGACATTACCACACTCCTCGAGATGATCCCGGATCCCGCTGACAGCAGGTGCGACGCAGGGCGGCCCAGATCCAGCTGAGGGCAGAGCCAGCTGCCGCCATTGGATGGCCTGCGCGCGCGCCTGCGCGGCTCTGCATTGATGGCCGGTCGCCCAGAGGCTCTAACTTTGCCCAGAACGGCGCTCGCGACGGATGCGCATGGCCAGTGCAGCTCCCTGATTCTCTCTTGATTCGTCCGGAAGCGCCCGTCAGCCTGTCAGCCAGTCAACCGCATGCCGCCACCACAGTGTTCACTCTGACGCGCGCGCCGCTGCCTCTTCTGCTTCTCCTCTCGACAGCGTGGATCCCTCCAAGCACACCATTGCCGAGCTGCCCGACATCGACGCCCCGGAAAGCAATACCAGTCACTCGGGTTCGGGCGCTTCCAGTCCCCAGTACGGCACGGTTGGGGCGGCGCCATCGCAGCTGCTACGGTCGAAGCCCATCGACCTGGACTTTGCCGCCGAGGACTCTGACATGTGGGACATGCTCCTCGCGCTCGATGCCGACCCCGATCTGCCCGGCGCCGGCGCTCCCGCACCCTCGTCATACGCGCGCGCATGCATCTCGCCCGAAGCGTTCATGGAGGGCTTGCCGCCACCCACGCCGCTCAAGCCTCTCGCCAAGGCGGCCAGGGCGAAGCCAGGCGCCGGCCGGCAGCCATCCAAGCTCGCCGCCTCCTCGCTGTCGTCGAGCGCGGCGGCGGCGGCGGCGGCGGGTGGTGGTGCAGCTAAGCCGAACGGCAAGGCGGCGCCCGCGGCGGCGCCCATGGTCGTTACGACTCTCGGCGCTGTCGCCGCTGCGAATGTGACGTCGCCAGGGCAGCCGGCGTCGGAGCGGCCCGGCTCTGAGCGCCATTCGTCCTCCGGCTCGGAGCACGGTGAGAATGACGGTTCGTTTGGCGGCCGCGGCGGCGCGGTGCTGACTATCGTCAAGGTCGAGGGGTCCGAGGACGGCGACGGCGATGAGATGAGCGAGGATAAACGGCTCAAGCGCATGCGGCGCAACCGCGAGAGCGCCGCCATGAGCCGCAACCGCAAGAAGCTGTACGTCGAGGAGCTCGAGACGCAGGTTGCGTCCCTGCATGAACAGATGCGCTCATTGCAGGAGCAGAACTTTGAGCTCCGTCGAGCGTGTGCGCGTGCGCGTGGCTCCTCGCTCGAGGACCCGCCGCCGCCGCCGCCGCCGCCGCTGCCTGCGACTGAGTCGGCGGCGGCCTCCGGCGGCATGTCGCTGGCCGCCTCCACGGCAGTGCGTCTGCCCACACTCCCGATGCTCGATGCGTTGAGCCGCGAGGGCGAGGACTTACCGGTACCCCTCAAGCGATCGGGCTCGCCTTTGATGGGTACTATGCCTAAACGCGCGTCCGCCGCGTCGCTCGCGCTCATGTCGGCGGTGACCTTCGTGACCCTCTCGGTCTGCCAGCCGGACGGCGCGGGCGGTGCTCATGGCGGTGCGGGGCTCGTGCCTTCGGGCTCGCACCACGGACAGCGTGCGCTCATGTCACTGAACGACTACGCGACCCAGGCGCTACCCAAGTCGCTCACGGAGCTGCTCGGACGCAAGCCCGCCCACGACCTCACCGTCGTTGACCGAGCTGTGGACGAGGCGGTGAGCCGCCTCTGGCCGTCGCTCGCGCTCGAGGGCGGCGCTGCCAGTGCGTCGCGTGACCTGCCACCCGCGGGCGCGCTCGCTCGTTACGGAGGCGCCGCGCCGCCACAGTACGAGTACGAGCACTTTGCGGCCGCCGCGTACGCTGCGCAGCTGCCGCCGCCCGAGGTGGCTCTCGAGGCGATGGGTGCGTCGCTGCCGGGCATGGGCCCTGCCGGGGGCGCCCCAACGCCCCGAGGCTATGGCGAGCGCGTCATCCGCGCGCCGCAGAACTCGTCGTGGGCCGACGTACTCCGGATCGAGGCCGCTGAGAAGCAGCTGGCCGAGGCGCAACTGACGCTGCGCTCGCTCGGCCGCTACCCGCCGCCCTCGGGCTACCCGCCGCCCTCGGGCTACCCGCCGCCCTCGGCCTTCGTGGCCCCGGCGGCGCCCACGGCGGCGCCCACGGCGCCCGAGACGCCAAAGGTGGAGGAGCAGGTGTCGCCCTATGTGCCCGACACGACGACGACGACAGCGCTTGCCGCGCCCCGAGCCGCGCCGCTTCGGTACGAACGCGGCACGCTGCCGGATGCGTACGACAGCGTGCCGCACTTCGAGACGGCCAACGACTCGGCCGACGACGAGTATGACACGCAGCGGTACATCTTTTGCTCGCGCGCGTACATGTTCGATGCGGCCGTGCGCCGGCCGCCGCGTGCCGAGACGCCCGCCAACACCCTTGGCGTCGTATCGGGCGCTGAGCTCGACCTGCCTCCCACGATGCCCGCGCGCTTCCGGGGCATCGACTTCAACACACGCGCCGGGCCGAGCGCGAGCTTGCCACGGGTCACCGACGGCAACACGTCCGCCGATGATGCCACCTCCAAGCCCGTCGTGACGCTGCTGCTGCCCTCGGCCGCACTGCAGGGCATGCGGCTGGGGGATGACGACCATGAGGCAAGACCGCCGGGCTCCTCCTCAAAGTCGTCGGCGGAGCGCAACGAGCTCATGCAGGTGCAGTGCCAGGTGCTCAATGCCTCGCGCGTCGTCGCGCCGACGATGTGAGGAGCAGCCGACGATGCTGCCCACAACGTGGCTGGGGGGCGGCCCACGTGGCAGCAGGCCCACGTGACAGCAGGCCCGTGTCGCAGCAGGGGCCTATGGCGGACGATTGCGCAGCGGCGGCCTGGATCGTGAGATACAGGCCTCGAAGGCCGAAGAAAAAGGACTGAAAAACTGAGAGGAGCCGCATCGCTGGGCGACGCGAGCTCGTTGTAGAGAAGTGCGAGGCGGCGGCAGCGATCGGCTGGGGGCCGATGAGGCCACGATAGGCAGGCCTGACGGCTCCGGCAGGAGGCACTGTTGCGGATTGGGAGATGATGCAGCCCGGGTCAGAGCTGCTGATGATATGGGGCATGATGACGATCCATGTGTAGATGAGGAGAGGACGCGATTCTCGAAGATGCCGACGTCGAGAATGTTGGACGGACTGCATGCACAGTTGTACACACATTCACGAGAGGTAACGTAGTTTGTGTCACTCTTGCACAGCTGTGAGCGTGCGACTTTTGGTATTTTACGTTTTGCTCGTTCGGCTGCCGGTACTGGCATACTGGCCGGCATGACACGTGCGCATCTGCGAGCGGTAGGGGGGTCATTCCCCCGGTGGGGGTCCGTTAACCTGCTTACGGAACATTCCTAGAGACCGGTAAGTGAGCTCCGT
>JWZX01001717.1:0-11556 GCA_001275005.1 Chrysochromulina tobinii | reverse complement strand
TTCTCTCCCGCGCTCTTCTCACCTCCTCGATGCCCCTTTTCCACGCTATAACCTTTAGGTACGTCCTGCTCTGGTACAACCACGAGGACGACGTCCCAACGTCCAATTTCGCCCAGGCCACGACAGGTTCATCCTCACCCACACACCTCTCTTGGTTCGCACCCGCACCCTCCACCCTCACCCTCACCCTCGTGGTAACCCTCACCCGTACGGCAGGCTGCGTCTGGAAGACCTTCCCAGGGCACGCGTCGACGAAATACACCACCACGATGCAGATCAAGTCCAGCGATAAGGTCTTTCTGCGTGCAATCGAGAGGCCGTCTAGAGGGGTCGCAGCGCCAACAACTTGCCCCCCTCCGGGCCCCGCTGCCGGCGAGGCTGCCCCGTGCTTCCCATCCTCGGCAACCGTCGTGGTGGCCAGTGGCGCCAAGCGCTCGCTCGATGCTCTGCAGTCGGGCGACGAGATCTTCGTGGCCACGGCTGAGGGCGTCCTGACCACCGATACCGTGAGCGCGCTCTCGCTCGCCGATAATGACGCGGTGTCGACGTTCCTCACAGAGGCGCACCACATACCGGTAGGCCCGTCCTGCTGCGCCACCCTCAAGACGGCGAGCGAGATTGAGCTGGGCGACACCATGTGGCTCGCTTCGACCACCGGCGCGGCCATCCCCGCCGCCGTGACCAAGATCGCCCAAGTGAGTCAGAAGGGGCTGCACTCGCCCGTGATGACGCACGGGAGCTTTCCGCTCGTCGACGGGGTCGTGACCGCCTTCGATTCCATCCACATGGTCACCGCTGCCGGCTACTTCCTGCCGATGCTCGAGAGGACAGGCACGATCGAGCTCTTCAAGCGTGCCGCATTCCACCGCGAGCGCAAGTACATCTAACGATCGGAATGGGATCAGAAGACGATAAGTACATCTATCAATCGGAACGGGATTCCGTTGATAGAGCCCGTGTTCAACATTCCGTTCCTGACCCACCCCCGATCGGAAAAATTGAAAGACGAAATCCTTGATTAACGATGCCACAACGAGGCCGCCCCTTGCGAACATGACACCGGTACATGATACATTACAGCTAGGGTACCGTACGTGCGGCCGGGATCTGCGGGATATACCGGCGGCGGCGCGGCCGGTACACCCTGCCTCTCGTCGCGGTGTGTTGCGATGACGACGGCTTCGAGCTTGCAGCTTCAGCTTGTTTAGAAAGGAATCTTGGGCGCGCCGCCTATGGCGCTAGACTGCGATCGAATTCTCTCAGGCGCGGCATCCCAACGCTGAACCAGGCACGATGCCTGTTCCATTACAGCTGCGATTTAGGGATGACGCCTTCACGGATCGATTCGCAGGCCGGCGTGCGCTTGCTTCGAGTGGAGTTCGTGGGCGCCTATTTCCTTCCGAATGCGGTGAGGAAAGAGATGACCACGAGCAAAATGTAGCAAGGGACCTGGGCCTCCAGCGTAGCGCCAAGGAGAGTCCACGAGGCGTCACCGGCGAAGAATGCGGCTATGTTTGCAAGAGCCACGCCGATGAAAGACGACGTCACCACGTTGGAAAGCAGCTGTTTCTGCTTGGCTTTCACAAAATCAGCGAACTCGGCTGGGACTTTGGACATGGAGAGAACTCCGCCCACGCTCCAGCGCGAGTCCACAATGCAGCCTCATTGGTACTCAGCACCAGTGCGGAATGTGGCAACAGCTCCAAAGATGCAGCCGCTGAGAGTGGTATAGGGCATGCCAACCGTGAAGTACGCGGCCGCAGTGGCCACACCCATGCCCACTCCCACAGCCTTTCGCACGCTTGCTTCGTTCTCCGTGATCATCTTGAAGCCCTCCACGGCTTGCTGCTGCTTCGTCTTCGACAGTGGCGCTGCTTCGTCGCTCAATACCATGTGACCGCCGCGGAGGTTAATCGACCGCCGATCCTCGATGATGGCCGCGGACAGCGGCTTCATAGGCTCCATAAATTTGCTCAACGCGGCGGAGCAGCAAGAGAGACTCGCCGTCACAAGCAAGACGCGCATCCACTCACAGGAAGGAAGGCCTTGCCCTTTCGATTCGCACAACCACAAGTTGAAGTTCTTTGACGAATCGCGAGTTCGGCGGCCGCCGCACTTCTCTTGAATCTCGTCAACAAGCAATGCAAGCAAACACTTGCTTGCCACACGCCAACAGTACTCATCACTCATGAACCCCCGCGACCCCGCTACCTTGCAGCGCACCAACACCGGTGTTAATACATAATAGATGATTGACCCTCTTCATTCCAGGAGACGCCCCCAGAGATGCCGCGCCGATCCGCGTGTGTGTGTCTGTGTCTCTGTCTGTATGGTTCTACGCGCACTTTTGACTCTCGAGAAGTCTGTCCGTCGAGCCGTGTCTTCCTCTCGTAGTCGCGGACTGTAGCAGCACTCCGCCCCCTACGAGCTGCGCCCGCCTCACTCTGCAGGAGGGGGGAGCTGCGGGAGCTGAGTCGTGGCGGCCGAATGCGCGGCGGCGTGTGCCGCGGCCGCCGCGGCCAGTGCGGATGTGGCACTCGCCGTCGCTGCCAGCTCGGCCGAGATCGGGTCCGACCCAGCGCTGGTCGCGCCTCCGTTGTTGGCAGCCGCCGCGGCGGCAGCAGTGGCGGCCGCCGTGGCGAAGGCAGCAGCGGCCGCCGCCGCCTTCACTTGCGCAAACGGCGCTTGCAGCTGCTGCGCGGCGCTGAGTAGATTTGGGTTCCCGGCGGCGACAACGGGTGCGCTGGCGACGCGCGCTTGCGCGGAAGCGAGCGAGGCGGCCATATTAGGCAACTGGAGCGTAGCGGCCACGGGATGCGCGAGTGGCGCCGTGTTGGGTGGCGCGAGTGCGCCGGCGAGAGATGCGAGCATGCCTGCAGGCAGCACGGGCGGGGGCGCGATGCCCGCCACCGACGACGCCGCCGAGGGGCGCGGCGGGGCGAGCACCGGACCTGCGCGACTGCTCACTGCGCCGGCGCTGGCCATAGCCATCGCGGCGGGCGGCGGCGCGGGGGGCACCGCACGCGGAAAGAGCGAGCCGGACGGCAGCGGCGCGGGGGGCGCGGCCTTCACACCGGCCTTCACACCGGGCAGCGCAGTGCTCGAGCCGATCGTGGCCGCCGCGGCGGTTGCGCTGGTCGCTTGGGCCACGGCAGCGGCAGCGGCGGTATCCTTGCCCCCGCCTCGTGGTCGCTTCGGTGGCCTGCCGGGCGCAGCCCCGGCCGAAGCAGCCGCCGAAGCGCCCGCGCCGGCGGCGCCGTGCATGGCGGTGACTGCGGCGGCGGCGAGATCCCCGGCCGAACGCTTGGAGGTGGCAGGCTTGTTCAGCCGCGAGGCCGCTGCGTCCTTCTTCGCGTCTGCCGTCGCCAGCCGCAGCTCCGAATGCAGAGCCGCCTGCGTCTGGTCAGCCCGAACCATAATCTGTCGGAGCGCATCCATGGCCGCCATCGCCGCGGGGGCGAGCGCGAGCAGACCTCCCTCACCAGGCCCCGCATCGGCAGAGAGCTGCCCACGAGAGCTTGTGGGCAGCGTGCTCGCGAGCAGCAGCGGCTGCAGCGAGTCCAGCCGTAGCGCACCGAGCCGCAGCTCTCGCGCCAGGTCCTTGGCACGCAAGATCAAGCCGAGTTGCCGACGCTCGTGAAGGAGGAGGGAGGCAAGCACGGACTCGGGCGCATTCGGGCGCGCAAGCCGATGCTGGCGCAGCGTGTATAGGCAGAGCAGGGCGTGCTCCGTCTGCTCACACAGCGAGCCGGTGGCCACGCTCAATGCATGCAATCCCTCGGCCGAGACCTCTCCGAATTCGGCAAGTACGAGCGCGCGCATCTCCGCCACCTCCGCCGCCAGCCGCTTGCTCAGCGTGTTGGTGGCATCGCCCAGCCGCGCGCCGGCGCTGGCGCGACCGGCGGCTTCCATGGTGCGTCGCTGAGCGGCCGCGAGGCTCGCGGCGGCAGCACAGCACGCGTGCTCCGTGAACGCGCCGCTACCCCCTACCGGTATGCGACTCGCCGCAACGGCCGCCGAGACCGAAGCTATCGCCGCTGCGGCCGGTCCGCTGGCTCCGCCGCTCTGTTCCCACGGGCTTCGGTCGACGACGCCTCCGGCGGCAGCATTGGCGGCGGCGACGGCATGGGCGGTGGCGGCGGCATTGGTTGCGGCGTGCACCGCGGACACGTGCGCCGCGTTTGCGTTCGACGAGGCGGCGCGTGCTTGCTGCAGCAGCTGCTTCACGCCGGTGTGCTGCCGACGGAGCGCCTCGAGAGCTCGTGCCAAGGCGAAGCTCGCCCTCACCGCGTCCCGGCAGCACATGAACGCGGCCTCGAGCCGCCGGTTGCCATGGGTCGCCGCGACGCGCCAACGGCTCGATGGACGCCCGTCGAGTAGCCGATGCACCCAGCGGCGAGTTGACAAGGCCGTGGCGAGGAGTTGGAAGCATGCAGCTATCAGCTGAAGCTCCGTCGAGTCATGCGTCTTGGGGGCGCGCTTGGCGCCGGGCGCGCTCGCGCCGCCGATTCCGGCCGCGCCCGCGCCCGCCGCGCCGCCATTCGCCCCGTGAGAGGACTCGCTCATCGCAAGCGCACACATGAGGGCGAGCGCCTCGTGCGCGGCGGCGCGCGAAGCCCGCTGCAGCAGCCGCAGCTTGTGATCTCGCGCGACGGGCGCGGGCGCGGGCGCGGGCGTGGGCGCCGTGGCGGGCACTTTGCTGGCAGCCTCAGTGGTCTCGTCTCCCATCGAGTCCACCTGCATCTCGTGCGCCCCTCCCTCGACCTCCTCCTCTTTGACGGCCGCATCGTCCGCGCCTTGGGCCTCCGATCGGCCGGCGTCGTGTGCCTCGTCCGCGTCCTCTGCCAGCTCGGGAGCTCGGGCGATCTCGGGGGCGATCTCGGGGCTTTGGAGCTGCACCTCGTCCTCCTCCTCGAGCTGCGAGAGCCGGGCGAAGCGCAACGGCTCCATGGTTTCGTCGGTCTCGTCTGGCTTTGTAACCGCCGCGATGGTTTCGTCGGTTTCGTCAGGCTTCGTAACCGCCGCGGCCGGCGCGGTCTGCGGTGCCTCGCCCATCGCCACGTCACCATTCGAAGCGCTCTCGTTGGCCGTCGAAGTGAGGGTGGCGGCCTCGGACGCCCTCGCTCCTGCACCTGCCTGATCTGGCCCGATCTGGCCTGATCTCGCCTGATCTGGCGCGGCCGCCGCGGCGGCCGCCGCGGGTGCAGGCGCGCCGACCGGCGCGGCCGGCTGCCCGTGACGCACACCAATAGGACACCATTCGAAAAAGGTCCAAGGCTCGGAGGTAGCGGCATCGATGCTGTCCAGCTGCCTTCGAAGGAGCTTGGCCTCAAGAGGCGAGAGAGGCGAGGCCATCAGCAGCCGAGCAGCGTCCACTGCCCTTGCGCTCTCATCCGGTAGGTTCCGAGTCATCGAGGTTAGGGCGCGCTCGCCTCCATCGCGGTCCTTGAACGAGATACCTGGACCATCGCCCGCGCTCGCTCCTGCTAAGAGCGACCAGAGCATTTTGAGACGTTCGGGCAGCACCGGCACAGGCGCCGCCGCTGCCCCCGGCACCGGCGCCGCCGCGGGTGGCAGCTCCTCGAACTGAGTGTCCGCCGTAACCTCCCCAATGTCCTCAGGGAGAGGGCCGAGCAGTGGTGAGCTGGCGATTGCAGGCAGTTGACTCGCAGAGGCGGCGAAGGCGGCAGCAGCGATGGCGGCGGCGGTGGACGATGGGGCACTGCCTTGCATGCAAGTGCTCACCACGGCGGCGGTGGACGATGGGGCACTGCCTTGCATGCAAGTGCTCACCACGGCGGTGGTAGACGATGGGACCACGGGCAGCGCGCCAGCTGTGAGCACCGTACTGGACGCCGACCCGCCGGGCGCTCCCAGACGCGTGGGCGGCTTCGCGAGCGCCGTACCGAGCGCACACGCGGCCCCGCGGCCCATGGAGGCCGCCCCAGCAGCAGCAGAGGCCGCCCCAGCAGCAGCCGACGATGGCGGCATCCCTGGAGCGCGCCATTGCATGATCGTCGCGCGGCTGGTGGCCGCGCTCGCCGCTGGCGCGAGCACCGACGGCGGCAGCGAGGGCGGCGGGAGGGTGGCAGCGCCGTGTACGGCGGCCGCGGCGGCGGCGGCGGCGGCGGCGGCGGCGGCGGCGGCATGGCCGGTCGCACCCGATGCGCATGCTTCCGCATTGGCGGCCTTGGCAGTCTTGGCGGCCGTCGCCTTCGTGGCAAGGCTGCCCGCGGGCGCGGCGCCGAATAAGGAGACCGAGGCAGCGGTGGAGGTGGCGCCGGCGGCGGCGGCCTGCGCGGCCGCCATCGCCTCCTGCTTCGCAGCCTGCTTCGTTGGCTTCGGGTTCACCACCGCAGGCCGCGGCAGCACCGTCGTCGCGGTCGTTGCAGCCATAGTCGCTGCTGCCAACGCAGAGTAGGGCGTCGCGGCGCGGGCGCCCGCAAGCGCGGGCTGTGCGCCCAGGAGTCCGCCGGCGGCAGCGGGGGCGAGCACCGTCGACGGCGGCGGGGGCACGAAGCCCGAAAGCATCTTCTGCGCGGCTGCGATCGCAGTCGGGGGGCCGATCGCATGGCCGGCTCCTGCGGCGGCGGCGGCGGCGGCGGCAGCGGCAGCTGCCATGGCGGCGGCCGCCACGGCGGCGGCAGGTGCTGGTGGTGGTGGCTGCACCATGGCAACCACTGCAGGCTGCGCGCCACGAGGCTCCTCAGCACTCTGCTGTGCAGCCGCATGCTCCGTGAGTGCCGCCGCAAGCTCCTCGCCGTTATTGCTGCTAAAGTTGGGATCCATGGTGCGAAGAAGGAACGGAGGGTGTCGGGAGAGCGGCGCGAACGCCCGTGGTGATGGAGACACGGAGAAGTCGCAGGTGAAGCACGCCCGCCGCCCTGGACAGCCGCGCGGCTGTGTCACGGTGGCGTGAATTTGATGTGAATTGGATCGAGAAAATTTTCCAGCTCCCCACTTCTCAAGCTGCAGCAAGCAAGCAAGCACTTCTCAGACCGCAGCGGTGTTCTGACTCACACGCCGCCCCCCACGTCGGAGCCTGGGATACCCATCAACTCCTCATTGCTCGGTGGCGGGTAGTATCCAGCCTCAATGCCCGCTGGCTTGAGGATCTCCTTCAGCCGATCGACAATCTCCTTCGCATCGACTGCAACATACTTGGGCTTGCCGCGCCCGCCCCAGATCGGGTTTTTGAGCGCGGAGCGAAGCGCTCGCAGGATGTCATCAACGGTCGGCACGAGATTGGATCCCTTGTGCCAGATCGCGTTTTCGTCCATGCCGCTCATCATCATGGCCATCATCGGGTCGATCCCCGGAGGGATCGGCGGCCCGTCGCACGCGGGGATCGGCAACGGGCCTGCCATCACCATGAAGGCATGCTGAGGATTCTGCTCCTCGGAGTACCCGTAACGTCGGAAGACCCACATCGAAAGGTCAGCCGGGCGGCCGCCTGGACCAGGCAGGCTCTCGCCAGGGCGCATCGGCCGCGTCTGACGAATCTCGTGCTGCACGTCCTGTTGAAACGGCGTCAGCTCCATACCGACCAACGTGCCCGCAGGCGCGGCCGCCGCGACCTCCTCGTCGCTGACCTCGATGAGGTTTGCCGGCTTGAGCGCGACGCGCGTCCCAGTGCGCAGCCGCACTGCGTAGCGGCCTGTGGCAGCCTCATAGGCACCCGCGCTCGCAATCTGGCCGTTGAGCTCGGGCTTGGCTTGGAGCCCCGAGATGCGCACGTGCTTGCCCTCGAGCGGCGCATCGACTGGTGTCGGCAGGACGCTCACCACGGTCGCCTCCCGCACCGCCGCCTCGATGGCCGCGAGTCCTTCGGCACAGGCTAGCTGCGCTGGCAGCGGCATTCCGCGCAGCGTGCCGTCGTACACGATCTCGCCCATGAACGGGAGGAGCGTCAGGCCGATGCACTGAGGCGGCGACTGCCCATTCGAGCGCAGCAAATCTCCGAGCGAGGTGGAGATGCCCTTGACCTTGTACACCGTCTGGCCGAGCTGGAGGCTGGGTCCGAGCTCTACAAGAAGTGCGGAGCCGTCGCTCGCCTCCTTGGCGAGGACGAATGCGCCGGTGATGCGCTGCCGCGGCCACGCCTTCAGCTCACGTGAGGCAAGCAGGTGCAGCGCCGACGTCATCATCGCCTTGCGCTCGCCGAGCTCGCGCCTTCGCAAGCTGCTGGTGCTGGAGACTTGCATCGCGCACCAGCTGAGCAGCATCTCAAATACGCCCGGGCCGGCAGGAGCGGAATGCCAATAGGACCACATCTTGCCGGTCAGCTCGACGGCGAGGTCCATGCGTTCACAGCGCAGCCTGGAGGCATCGCTGATATCCTTGAAGGCGTGCTCCTGAGTGATCTCATTCACCAGGAAGCGACTCATGTCCATCAGGAGCATGAAATTGCGCCCATCGCCCTCCGTGAGCGCACCGATGCCTGCTGGCATTTTAGAAAAGTACAGTATGAATATGAAGACTGAGGGAAATTCCGGCTTTCGGGGTTTGCTGCAAGCCTGCAGCCTGCAGTTCAGTTCAGTTCAGTTTATTCGCGGTCCCCCCACGCTCACTCCACCGCCGTCAGCTGTGAAACACACATAACGCGCACGCTCTCCAGACCCCCAAGCACGAGGGCCGCTATCGCAATGGACGGAGGCGTGGCCGACACAGCCTGCTATTACACAGGCCGTTAAGGCGGCGGGGGGCGGGGCGGAAGGAGTAACCCTCCCCCCTAACGTAACCCGATAGTACCGATGGGGCCGCTGATAGCTGCGGCTGCCGCGGCGGCAGCGCGCACGCGCGCGCGCCCCGGTGCCGTCTCCCCCGCGAGCAGCAGCGTGACTCTCCTCACGTGCACCGTCCGCGTACCCTCCAGCATCCGTGCCGCAAGCACCGCCGCGCGCCGAGGCCCGAGCGCGGGCGAGATCGCGGTTCCTCGCAGGGTATGTCCTCCACACGATTGTGACTACGGAACTCCTGAACCAGGGAGTGGAGTCGGCGGCGCCTTGCGCTGCTACCCACATACGCCCCGTCGCCCACTCCTGGCAACTCGTGGCACGGCTCCGACACTTCACAACCCCCCGGATTGGCCACATCAGAGACCCACTCACGCGCACGGGTGGACGGGTGGGTGCTGCTGACCGGTGAGTGGGTGTGCCAACCGGCTCCCCTCCGTTCCCTCGCTTAGGGGGACAGGACTCCCTCGGGCTTGGCCACGCCGACGAGGGCGTCCTCGCCCTCACCCTCGCCCTCACCCTCGCCCTCACCCTCACCCTCACCCTCACCCTCACCCTCACCCTCACCCTCACCCTCACCCTCATCCTCACCCTCATCCTCACCCTCGTCGGCAGCGGGGCCCGTAGGGAGGCAAGTTGTTGGCGCGGCGACCCCTCCAGATGGCCTCTCGATTGCACGCAGAAAGACCTTATCGCTGGACTTGATCTGCATCGTGGCGGTGTATTTCGTCGACGCGTGCCCTGGGAAGGTCTTCCAGACGCAGCCTGCCGTACGGGTGAGGGTTACCACGAGGGTGAGGGTGAGGGTGGAGGGTGCGGGTGCGAACCAAGAGAGGTGTGTGGGTGAGGATGAACCTGTCGTGGCCTGGGCGAAATTGGACGTTGGGACGTCGTCCTCGTGGTTGTACCAGAGCAGGACGTACCTAAAGGTTATAGCGTGGAAAAGGGGCATCGAGGAGGTGAGAAGAGCGCGGGAGAGAAGGATACGGTCCGGACGATGGAAGGCTCCTTGCCAGGCTGTCAGGCGAGGCATAGGACGTACTGCTTCGTTGGGTCCGTCGAGAGGCCGCTGACGGTGATGGTCAGCGTGAGGTCCATCGACGCCGGCCGGGCACCATTCCCGACCGAGAATGTCTGGATTTCGGGCGCTTCGAAGGTCTTGTCACTTGTCATCTCGACCTGGAGCAGCTCGTTGTTCAGATCGACTGGGCCAAGATGAGCTATGCCATAGTTACGAACATCGTCTGGCATCGTATAGCTGGTGCGTGCATCGGCATCGGCCCGGGAACCAAAAAAGGGGTCGGACAAGCTGTTCACCACAGTGTGTATGCAGCTTGAGGCGTCGATGCCGCCGTTCGCTGCAATCGCTTGCCAGTCACTCGCCGTGTAATCTCCATCATCTGCATTGCCCGAGGGATAGGCACCGAGGTGGTCGCAATACGTGAAGGCGTCTCCGGGGTGGAAAAGGTCGTCGTTGGAAGTCGACTCATACGAGATAGCGGTGACGATATGGTCGTACTCGACGTTGCCGCAGTCTTTGCAATACACGCAAATGGTCGGCGCGCGGCCTCGCCGAAGCTGCGCTTTGATCCATCCTAAGTACTCGCCCACGTTTCCCGTGCTTGGGGTTGTCGGGCTGTAGAATGCATACCGCAGCTTGAGCTTATCGGAAGCGGCCTTGTCATTAGTGTCAGTGGAGCCGACATCTCCAATGAGAAGCTGATGGGCTTGCGCTGCGCGGTCGCTCAGGCTAGGGTTGGCAGCAGCCCTCACATCGTACTCGGAGACGTACTGGCCAGCCAAGTGCATGCCAGCCATCATGAACGACGTTTCTCCGCAGTAGCCGTCGTTCTTCTGCCACTGCTGCCGGTCCTTGATCAGATTACCACTGGTGTCCCTGAGATCCCATGTGATCGTTGGGATCTCAGGGACACCAATGGCGAGAGCGAGCCACGAAAGAGAGAGCAAAGCGCGCATGTTGACAACCGAGGCCCGCGTTTGCGTGGAGGCACCTGGCCCTACGGGAATCGCGACAAACGGACCCAAATATGGGAACGAAAGCGCCCAAAGAAGCGCTTCTCGCAATCAGTAAGCTCGCGTCGCGTTCTGAGGGTGAGCCGGGAGGCACCGCGGGCGGATTTCCATAAAGCGCAAGGAGGTCCGGACGTGTGAACGCGGCGGGGGGGGAAGGAAACGCCCGAGGAAACGAAGGATGAAAGCAATGGGTGATCGTGCTCGATTCCCGTGGGCGTGCATGGTAGGCGTGGCGGGTCCAGCAATTCTTGCAGCAATGGGTCCAGGCACGACCTTTTCAACCGTGAGTTGGTGCCTTCTCGGGTACCGTACCTCAAGCTCCGGCATGCTCCGGCTCAACGCCGTTTCACACAGTGAGAGCTGGGCGGGTCGGTGTTCCCGGGACCCGGGTGCGAGGTCAGTCACAGGGAGTGTGAATGTGAACGTGTGACTGAGCACGGGGAGAGGTGCCGTCCAGGCCCAAAATGCTGTCGACAAGCAATACACAAGTAGCACCGGTTGTCGCGTCTGTCGTGTTAACGTTCACACAAGTTTTTGGGGTGCGACTTGTTTTGTGCGTCTGTCGTGTTAACGTTCACTGTGTCCTGTTTGGAGCGGCGCGCGCGTCCCTTCCCTTGCGCGTGTCGCGGGTCACGCTCAGCGGCGCGCCCGGTACGGCGCGAGTCGGGGGGATCGGGTCCGGGGGGACGAGGGGGAGGAGAGCGCGGACGGAAATGTGGCGCCTTTCCTGCATCGGATGCAGGGAATCAGGCGCAATGTTTCGTCGCGCTCGGGCCGCCGCAGTCTC
>JWZX01001714.1:0-15728 GCA_001275005.1 Chrysochromulina tobinii | reverse complement strand
TCTTCTGACTTCTGAAACGACGGGTGCCTCGGCCGATCGATACGTTGCGGGCCCAAGCCCCCCAAACACAGGCTCCACGATACAGTACAACGACCCCGTTCGTCGTCGCCGCCGCAGCCGCCGCCGCTGTCGCGATGCTCATGTTCTTACGGTTTCGCGCTACCATCCGGGGAAGCCGCACGCTGCTCTCCGTGGAAGTCGCACGCTGCTCCAGCAAGAGTCGCACGCTGCTCTCCGGGAAAGGCGGAGTGTACTGTGTCACAGGAGCAGAGGCTGGCCTCGGTCTGGCTACGACGGCCGCGCTCGTCGACGCTGGTGCCACGGTCGTCATGGGCTGCGCAGATCTTCAAAAGGGCCAAACTGTTGCGTCGACAATCAACGGCGTCACAGGCAAGCAGTCAGCCGTCGCATGTGGCGCCCTCGACCTTGGCAGCAGGCAATCCATCCGTGAGTTTTGCTCCTCGCTGCAGCACCTCCTCGATCGAGAGGGGGAGCGATTAGAGGGGCTGGTGCACAACGCGGGCGTGATGGGGCTCGGAACGTTCACCCCCACAGCCGATGGCGAGGAAGCGCAGTGGGCCTACAATTACGCCGGGCCCTTCCGATTGACGCTGGGGCTGTGGAGCAGGCTGGTAAGTGATGATACCAAGGTCATCTGCCTCACGTCGACGTCGCACTGCACGCCCGACAAGCCTCTGGACCTGTCGGCGGTCAACTCGAAGGCCACGTACAATGGATGGGGCGCGTATCAGCAGTCAAAGCTCGCCGCCCTCCTTTTCTCCAATGAGCTCAACCGGCGGCTCGCCGTTAACGGCTCTAACGGCTCTAACGGCTCTAACGGCTCTAACGGCTCTAACGGCTCTAACGGCTCTAACGGCTCTAACGGCTCTAACGGCTCCGGCGCGACGAGCCGCGCCGTGTGCGAGAACGACAAGTACTTTTACCTGCCGCAGCTCCTGCTCCCCGACGACAAGGCCGCGCTGTCGAAGGGGCCCACGACGACCCTCGCAGCGCTCAGCGGCCTCGGCGGCGGCGGCTCCTACCTCGTAGACGCTCAGGTCGGTATCCCGGGTCAGCACGGCCAGAGTGAGGCCGACGCCCGTCGCTTGTGGGAGTGGACGCTCGCCAGGCTGTAGTGGTGTCGTTGTTAAGGCTTCACACGCGTGCATGCGTTACCCTATTCACACCCTATTCGCGGATACAACTATACACTGCACTGGACTCGAACTCTATTACACGACATAACTCGACGCGCTCCACGGAGGCCAAGGCGCAATTTAAATACCGACCACACGACACGTGGTCGTAAACGCTGCCAAGCCAGCGACGCGCCGAGTCACCATTCGCCACAACGCCAGCTCACCCAAGCTCTGTGCGCTTGCAATGCATCTGCCAGCCTAGTTGCCTTTGCGTACGAGCTCCTGATAGCGCTGAAGCCCCTTGGCAGGAGGCATAGCGCCACTGCTGCTGCTGTAGTCGCCACCGACGCTACCCGTCAGGTAAGCACCTCCCACACGCGCCGCCTGCTTGGCCCGCAGCCTTGCGAGCTTCTCCGCAGCCGTCTCAGCCGTCGGCGGCGCATTGGCCGCGGCGACGCCCGCGGCGGCGCTGGTGCCGCCGCCGCCGCCGCCGCCGCCGCCGCCGCTCACGACGGCGCTGGTGGAGGAGGCTGGCGCACTCCGAGGCGCCGTCGTGATCGCACTTTGAGACGCAGCGACGCCGTCGTCGTAGATCTTCGACTGATTCGACTGAGGCGGTTTGGCCTCCGGAGCTGCGCCAGCGTAGCCGCTGCCACTTGGCATGGCTGGCGCCGTGGCGCTGAACGCGCCCGGGACGGCGTTGAACGCGCCCGGGACGGCGTTGAACGCGCCCGGGACGGCGCTGTTCGCGGCGGCCGCATTCGAGGGCGCCGATGGGCGATCGCGCTCACCACAGCGCTCTCGATCGTGCTGCGGGGCCCATCTGTCGTGCTGCGCGATGGTCTGCGAGATCGTCTGCGAGATCGCATGCGGCGGGTAGCCTGTGGAATGCGGCGGGTAGCCTGTGGAATGCGGCGGGTAGCCTGTGGAATGCGGCGGGTAGCCTGTGGAAAGCTCGCGCCGCTCGTCGCGCCGCCCGTCGCGGCGCTCGTCATGGCGCTCGTCATGACGGTAGGGATCGCGATGCTCATCACGGCGCTCGCCGCGCCTCTCATGGTCACGATGGCGCTCATCACGGCGCTCGTCTCGCCGATCGTCCATGCGGTAGCGACCATCTCGATCGGCGCGATCGCGCTCCCGATCACGCTCGTCACGGCGCTCGTGATCTCGCTCATGATAACGCTCGTCACGGCGCTCTTCACGGTACCGATCGCCCCAGGCCCCGCCCTCTCCCCCCGCTCCCCCCGCTCCCCCCGCTCCACCCCGATCACGCTCCCATTGCCCGCCGCCGCCGCCACCAACAGGCGCCGCATCCAGATCTGCGTACGATCTCGCATCCGGATCTCGATCTCCGTACGGCACGGCAGGGCGCCAAAGGTCGGCGTCGTCCTGACCCCACACACGCTCCGGCTCCCGCTCCCGCTCGGCGCCATAGACGCCCGAGACGGCGCCATGGACGCCCGAGACGGCGCCATGGACGCCCGAGACGGCGCCATGGACGCCCCGATCGAGCGGGCCTTCGCGCCGGCCACCCTCGCCCGCGGGCAGCCCGGGCACGCGGCTCGTCTCGACGGTCCGGTGCGCGGCCGACCCTTCGTCGCTCTCGTGCAGCTTGGCGAGCACGTCGCGGGCCACGGGGACCGGCAGCCGCGGCAGCATGGTGCCGTGGTACTCTTGCTCGGTGAGGAGGCCGCGCAGCCAGCGGCCGATGGTGCTGACGGGGCCGTCGGCCCCCTCGACGTAGAGCTCCTCCGGGTCCGCCACGAACGGCTTGCACCAGGTCCACAGCTCCTTGGGG
This sequence comes from Chrysochromulina tobinii, assembly GCA_001275005.1. Classification (NCBI taxonomy): domain Eukaryota; phylum Haptophyta; order Prymnesiales; family Chrysochromulinaceae; genus Chrysochromulina; species Chrysochromulina tobinii. The sequence goes on along the minus strand of JWZX01001714.1, from coordinate 12,791 downwards.
TCGCATGCATGCCGGAGGTAGAGGAAGCCGAGCGCGCGGATGTAGGGCGAGTCGGTGTGGTTGAGCATGCGCCGTATCTGGTGGGTGGTGATCTGCAGCGTGTACAGCTTGAAGAGGAGCATGTACCCCGTCGAGGGCGTCCCCGCGTTCGAGACGCCCCGCAGGCCGGAGCACATGCCCGACGCTTTCTGCGACTTGTGCGTGCCGGGCACCCACGGCGTCACAAACTTGCAGTCGTAGTAGATTTGGTCGACGACGTCCTCAAACGTCTTGAGCTCGGCGAGCCCCTTGAAGTAGTCGTCCGAGCGGATGTTCTCGACGAGCATCGAGTTCAGGTTCATGTTGCCCACGGCCGAGTACGGGTGGCACGGCATCACATCGGCGATGCTCTCGAGCGTGTTGTCGGCAGCGGCATCATCAATGGCGCCGATGGGGCGGAAGGCCTGCGGCTCGTTATCGCCATTGGGCTTGTGCAGGCGGTCGTCGTTGCGGCCCGAAGAGTAGTTGTTCTTGACCATCGAGCTGCGCGAATGCGGATGCAGACGCGCGCGCGGCGACGTGAAGGAGACGATAAAAAGGTCAGTTCAAAAAGGCTGAAGAGTTCACCGCCCGGATCTAACCCCCACACTCCGACCCCCCCACTACTCTCTACTGCACCTTCTGGTTCTGCGCGCACTCCCGCCCGCATTCGACTGACCCACAACCGCACACGGACGCGGCGCGCACGCGCGCACGCTCGAACGTTTCCTGCGACGGCTCAGTCTTCACTCGCCGTGTCCTTGATCTTCACCTGTGCGACGAAGACTTTGCCACCGACGGCGACTGGCACCAACGCCGATGTTGGGTCCGGCCTCGGGGATTTGCGATCCGAGGGCGATTCCATATTTGGGTACGGCCGTTGGGATTTGCGATCCGAGGGCGATTCCGGGGCTGGGGGGTCGGCTACCGGTACGGCCGGGGGCTCGGCGCCCGGCTCGGCGCTCGGGCGCTTCCACTGAGTCTTCTTGGTGCCGTCCGCCGCCTTGTACCAGTAGTAGGGGCGTCCGTCGGGTCCTTGGGCCTGCTCCCAGCCAGCCGGCAAGGACGGCACGGATGCCGCCTTCTCGGCCGCCGCCTTCTCGGCTGCCGCCTTCTCCGCTGCCACGGTCTCGGCCGTCGCCGGTGTGCCATCTTCCGCACTCGAAGAGGCTCGTTGAGGTCTGGGCTTCTTGGGCTTCGACCACGGAAAGCAGCCATCGCCCGGTAAGTCCACGGGCTCAAGAGGGTCCAACGGCAACGCCGGAGCTGGGCTCTCCTTGACAAGCTTGTCGAGCAGCTGGCAGTCGCGCATCACATGGGCGTGGCGACGCTTTTCCATCAACGTGAGTGCTGGGAGCGCAAGCAACAAAGGCCCGAAGAGGAGCGCTCGGTAGAGGGTCAGCTCGGTGGAGACTATCTCGGTTCGAGAGGCGTGGTCGCTTTGCACCCAGTAGAGGCGCGCCACATCTTTCCATCCGATGGTGTCCACGGTCAGCTCGCGAAGTCTCTCCTCATGCTCCCACCGAATCTCTTGACGCAGCTGGGCCAGCGATGCGCAGGGCATGTAGAGTGGCGCCCGAACCCATCGGAATCCTGTGGAGCACTTGGTACAGCGGCTGCTGCCATCGTCGCTGCGCTCGGTGACGACGGCGTTGCAAGAGGGGCAAAGCCGCCAGTGCTGCGCTCGAGCGAGCCGGTTGCGCATGGAATCTGAGAGACCCGACCAGTTGTCCTCAACCGAAGACGGGTATGGACTTGGGTCTTTCGACCCTACGGGAAGACTCCCAGCCGTTGCCGTCGCTACGAGCCGTGTTGTGGTCCCCGCACGCCACGATTCCATGTGAGCCAGACCCACCGCGGTGTTCGACGGACCTGCGACCCACCGCGGGTTTTCACTCCCAGCCCCTTGGTTTTCACCGCGGATCGGCGACCCCTGAGCGTTTCTCTTCAGGCAACGGTCCACTTGCAGCCGCGCGGACGCTGCCACCACGGCCGTCTCCACTGCGTCGCCGTGGCGTACCCGAATTCGCCGCCCCCTCACCCTCGCTTGTACGACCGACGCGGCACGGTACCGGTAGCCAGTCGATCCCAAGTCCTTGGTGCCTCCGTAACGGTCGTTTGGAGTCGGTGCCATGGCGTCGTAGGAGACGCTGTCCTCTAGCATGGAATCCAGCCATCTGCGCTGCCTGTCGAGGTCGGACATAGGAGGGTCGCGAGAGCGAGGGTCTTCGAGCTCCTTCGAGCTCCTTCGCGTGTCCGAGCTCGAGTCCCTTTGCGTGACCGAGCTCCTGGTCTCGCTCTCACTCTGAACCACAACGGGCGAAGTGGGGCCAGGCCCTGGCTCGGGTTCTTGCTCGGGTGGCGGTGCTGGTGCTGGTAACTCGGAATGACTTACTGATTCGATAGCCCAGCGAGGGCCCCAGGTGCTCATCTCCATCTTCTTGACGACCTTGACGCGATGCCTCGACGGAGACTCGGCCCTTTCGGAGGCTGCAGAATCGGGAGGGTCTGAGGCTGCTGGATCGAAAGTAAGAGCCGCAGCTGATCGCCGAAACGAGAAAGTGGGGCCGTGGCGAATGCGCTCCTCGACGGGCTGCACTTCCACTTTCCCCTCCGTGACGAGAAGCTGGCGTTTGAAGAAGGTGTGCTGTTTGAGTTCGCTGCTCTTGGCGACCTCAGCGGACAGCCCGACCCCAAACATCGAACCTTGGTTCGAACTAGACGCCTTGCGTGCAGTGTTGAAGGCGCCTCGTGACCTCCCCAGCATGACAACTTGCGCGATTCCTGGTGAACTCTCAAGCTTCTCCGATTCCCTCGCAATAGCAGCCGCAGCCTTCCAGAGCGATGGCGATCGCGCAGTCTGCGTCGAGCCAGCGTCGAGGACTTGGGCGGGCGGCATCGACGGCTGACGCGACAAGGAGGCTGGTTGCCTTTCGCGCGGTCGTCGGGACCGCGCGACGCCCGCGCGAGTCGAGTCAAGTCAAGTCAAGTTCTAGATCAAGTTTCAGTTCAGTTCAGTTCAGTTCAGTAATGAACAAGGAATGAACATGACTGCGTCCGCGATGGGGCCATACTCTGAAAGCGTCGATCGATTTTTGTGTCCGCGGTGCGGAAAACGCGGAAAACGCGACCGTCTGCGTGATCTGTGTTTCCGTCCCATGTGTTTCCCGGGTTCCATCGAGTGTTTTTTGCATGAGATTTCTGAGCTCTGTGAAGGTGTGAATGCAGGTCGGCTCGCCGCCCACGCTTTCGTGGCCAGCGACGAGGCACAGCGATACCTCGCCCAAACTCACGCGGCGAGCGCACTTCGTGCCCGATGGAGGCGTGCGCGAGCTCAGGCGGACGGACACTGACCCAAAGCAGAGCCTGAGAGTCAAGGAGTCGGGCACCTCGTGGCGCGTGCGCTGCTCATGGCTCGTGGGAGCAGTGGGAGCGCTGCTCGTGTTGCTCGGCGGTGGCGGCCAATGGATCCTCAGTCAGCTCGATGCGATGTTCGAGCCGAGCGCTTCTCTTGGCGGCGGCGTGTTGCCCAACCGACGACGGCAGCAGCTCAAGCTTCCGCAACGGCTCAAGCTTCCGCAACGGCTCAAGCTTCCACAACGGCTCAACATCCTGTATGTGCTGCTCGAGGACTTTGGCACGATCGGCTCCTCCGTGTTTCCGCTGCACACGCCGGGCGGCGCTCCTAATGGCACCACGCCACACCTCGAGGCGCTCGCGCGGCGCGGCGTTGCCTTCCAGCGGGCCTACTGCAGCGCACCGATCTGCAACCCGTCGCGCAGCTCAATGCTCACGGGTCGCCGGCCATCGCACACGCGCGTGTTCAACAACTTTGACGAGTACGACGCGCACGTGCCGCCGGGCACGCCGCACCTCGTCCACTTCCTCCGCGATGCCGACCCGAGCGCGAGCGTCGCGTGCAGCGGCGGCAAGATCTTCCATGAGGCGTGCGACTTTTTCCCTCGCGGCTTCTCCATCCCGGATGCGTCGCCGCCGCCGCCGACTGCCAACGAGCGTACGCTGATTGCGCTCGAAGCTCTCAGGTCCGCCTGGCCCTTGATTGCCCTTGATGGCCCTTGATGGCCCTTGATGGCCCTTGATGGCCCTTGATGGCCCTTGATGGCCCTTGATGGCTCCTGATTGCCCTTGATTACCCTTGATGGCCCTTGATGGCTCCTGATTGCCCTTGATGGCCCTTGATGGCCTCTGATCGCCCCCGATGGGCTCTGATCGCCTCTTGAGTGTGCCTCTGATTGCGCCTCTCATTGCCCTTGATGACCTCTGATTGCGCCTCTCATTGCCCTTGATGACCTCTGATTGCGCCTCTGATTGCCCTTGATGACCTCTGATTGCGCCTCTGATTGCCCTTGATGACCTCTGATTGCGCCTCTGATTGCCCTTGATGGCCTCTGATTGCGCCTCTGATTGCCCTTGATGGCCTCTGATTGCACTCGACGTTCTCAGGTCCGAGGGCGGTGGTGACAGTGGTGGCACTGGCGGCGGCGGCGGCGCTGGCGCTGGCGGCGCTGAGGACATGATGAGCAACGACTACAAGAAGACCGATTCGACCATCAGCCTGCTGCGCCAGTACGCCCGCAACGGCACTCGCTTCTTCCGCCCTGATGGTCCCTGATTGGCCCTGATTGCGTCGCTCATCAGGTACGCCCGCAACGGCGCTCGCTTCTTCCTCGCGGTTGGGCTCTCGGCCACGCACGTGATGCGCCCGGGCGCCTTGTGCAGCGACCGCGCCGCGCGCGCGGGCAGCACGGGCAGCCCGCGTGCGCGCCTCCCTCTGCCCGCGGCCGTGACGCTCGCGCCGGCTCGACAGGAGGAGAGGCGGCCTCCGTTGGTGACGTGGCCGAACTACGACCTGAAGGCGGACGCTGCGATGCAGAAGCGCAAGCGGCGCATGTCGACGGCCGAGGCGCGGCTGGCGGTGAGTGCGTCCATCGGGGGCAGCCAGTCACTTCTAATTGCCTCTGATTGCCTCTGATTGCTTCCCTCATCAGGTGAGCTCGTACTACGCGTGCGCGTCGCTAATTGCCTCTGATTGCTTCTGATTGCTTCTGATTGCTTCCCTCATCAGGTGAGCTCGTACTACGCGTGCGCGTCGCACGTGGACGCGCAGCTGGGGCGGCTGCTCGGCGCGCTCGAGACGACGCGCCTCGCGCCCACGACGGCGCTGATCGTGCATGCAGACCATGGGGTTTCGTTAGGACGGCACGGCCCGTTGGTCCAAGTATGCGCTGTACGAGGAGGTCACACGCGTGCCGCTGCTGATCATGGTGCCGGGGCTGCGTCAGGGCGTGTCGGTCACCGAGCTCGTCGAGGGCATCGACCTGCTGCCGACGCTGCTCGACCTGTGGGGAGTTGGGCGGGCGGACCCGCCGAGTGTGGGCGCCGTCCCGGGCGGCGCGCGCTTCCGACTCGGAGGCCAAGCAGTCAACCTTGATGGCGACTCGCTGCTGCCGCTGCTGCTGCACGAGGCGCCCGAGACGGCGCCCGGAACGGCGCCCGGAACGGCGCTCGGCGACGGTTGGGGGGGCGCGCCAGTGGGCGAGGCCGCGCTCTCGTGGGCGCCCGAGACGGCGCCCGTAACGGCACCCGGCGACGGCGCGCCAGTGGGCGAGGCCGCGCTCTCGTGGGCGCTCTGGCCCAAGTGGTACGTACGCTCGGAGCTGCACGAGAGCTTTCGACGAAACTTGGTGGAGGAGCCTCTCGCAGGCGCGGCGGCGGTGACGGAGAAGAGCTGGCGAGGGGTGCAGGTGCGTCCGTCGGGGGCGGCCAGTCACTTCTAATTGCCTCTGATTGCCTCTGATCGATTCCCTCATCAGCTCTATGTGCGCACGCGCCGGTACGCGTACACGCTCTACCTCAAGCTCGATCCCGACAACCAGACCGATCCGAACTTCAAGGCTGCGGCGACGCGCTGGGAGGCGGGCACGTACCGGCTCGTCGACGAGACCCTCTACAACCTCGAGCTCGATCCGGGGGAAGCCAATAACATTGTGTACGACGGCGATCAGGCCGAGGCGCGCGGGCGGCTGCTCGAGCTTTGCCTGCGCGATTGGGGCGTGCGGCTGCGCGGGCCGCGCTCGACGAGCCGCCGCGTCCGAGCAAAGTATTTGGTGTCGCTCGCCAAAGGGGCGAGCTGATTCGCGAGATCGCGAGCTCAGCCTCCGGCCGCCCCGTCGGCGTGTGGAATGCCGAGACGGAGGCAGCCCGGAGCTGGGTCCTCTCACAAACCCGTTACGTGCAAGCATGAGCCCAACATGTGAGCCACACTACGGCGTGGCGTGTGTTAGTATTTCGTATTCACTATTCAGAATCACAATCAGAAGACAGAACGCGTATTTGGCGTACGAGTTTGCCGGGGACGGCGTCGTATAACCGGACGGGACGGGAAAGATCTTCAGAATCTGAGCCCCGCCGCTCCCCGGCTCCCGTGCCCTCTCAGGTCTTCTCCCCGGACTCCGCTCCCGGTCCCTCCGCTTCCAACGCGCTACGCGCTCAGTCCTCACGATGCCTCACGTCTCCAGTCGAGTCGGCGAGCAGGCGGAGCAGTGTCGTGTGCAGTGTCGCTCCGTCGCTGTCGGTCACTCTTCACCCTTGAGCCGTCGGGCACCCGAAGCGTCCCTTGCCGTGCTCTTCCGTAGGCTTCTCATCCAGGGTGCGTAGCGACAATCCTTAGCTTGTCATCTGTAGCTTGTCGTCTCTCGCGTCGCCCCTCCCCTGCCTCGGTGTGGACTCAGGCAGCCATGCCGGAGTATGGGCGCGGCCGCTTGAACGCCTTCTGGCCTTGGATGTCTTGCGCCGTGTTGGTGGCCACCGTCTCGAGTCCGAGGAGCTCTGCCGCCTTGCGCCGCTCCGCAGCGATCTTATGGGCCGTCGCGTGGGCCGTCGCGCGAGCCGTTGCGAGCTCGACGTGCTGCGCGGGCGTCAGTGGTGGCGGCGCCGGCGCGGGCGGCCCACGCGGCACAGGCAGCAGTGGAGCTGCCGATGTGCCGGGCAGTGGGGCGTTGTAGCTGGTGCCTGCGGTAGCGGCGGCAGCAACGGCAAAAGAACCGGCTGCCTGTGCTGTTGTTGCGGGCCCAGCGCCGACCGTGAGCGGCGGCGGCTGCATGCCCGCGGCCAGCGGCGCACTTCCAGCAGTGCCTCCGGCGGGAGGGTACCGAACCCCCTGGCGGCGGGCGAGTGCCTGACGGCGTGATTCCTCGATCTTCTGTCGCTGTGCCTCCGTCAGAGTGCCGCTGTCGTCGACGCTGTCGGCGGTCAAGGGCGGCGTCGTCGTTGTCGCCGCCGCCGCCGCCGGCGCCCTTGCCGGCGCGATCGTCGCCTCGGCCGCGAACATGACCTCGTCGATGGCCGCCAATGGCGATGCCCACCCAGACAGCTGGGGCCGCGGCGTGATCGCGTGTGGCTCTGCGGCACCGTAAGCGGCACCGAGTGCCAGGGCACTGCGCTCCGGGGCCGCGGAAGGCAGCATGCGCTCGGACATCTGCTGCAGGAGGGCCATCTGCTGCAGGAGCGTGCCGTGCACCGCGCTGACTTGACCCTCGATCCTCTCGATCTGCACGTCGATCACCCGGGCTCGCGACTGCTCGGCGGCAAGGGCCGCCTCGATGCGCTCAAGGGCCTGGACGACCGCATCAGGGACGGCAGGCGGCAGCGGTGGGACGGTGGGCGGCAAAGGGGCGGCACAGGGCGGGGCGATGGCCGATGGCGTATCGACGCCTGCTGCGGAGTTCACGCCGCCGCCGTCCCAGCACGTCCCTCCGCCATTTCCACCGCTGCTGCCCGCAGCCAGCTCCGATGCGAATGCGGCGGCGTCGACAGGCTCAGCGGCGGATGTCACGGCATTGTCAGCAGTGATTTCAGCAGCTGCCTCGGGCTCGCGCTCCACAGTTGGCTTGCTGCTGTCCTGCTCCTCCTTCTTGCACTTGCGCTTGGCTTCCTTGCGCCCGAGGCCAGCTCCCGTGGCAGCTGGGACTGCAGGGGCTTCTGCGTCGCCACTGCTCCCCGCAGCCTCGGCAGAAGCAGCCGTGGCGGGCTCAGACGCGGCCAGGCGCGCGGTGGTCACCATGGAACCCTTGCGACGGTGGGATCTGTACATCGAGGAGGATAGGGTGGAGTGCTGTCATGAAGCGGTGAGAGGAGAATGCATGCAAGTCGCTACCTCTTCGCCAACCGGTGGCGAGTGCGAGGGGCGTGGAGGGCCGGGGGGGTGGACTCGACCGCTTTTGGGGGGAACCCGGTACCGGGATCGCCTCCTTGCTTTCGGTCAAAAGTGTCATGCTGGTCGTCACGCTGCTGAGCATCCTGTTCCTCGCGCTCCCCGAGGTGTGTGGGACCTACCTGGATCTCCTCGCTGTCGCCCTGCTCGTCTTCTCTGCAGCCGTCGCTGCGGCGATCAGATATCGCGAAGCTCTGATCACGGCTGCGCTCACCTCGCCTCGGCTCTCCAAATTTCGGCTGCGCGCGGCCACAGCAGCGCTCGAATCGATGTTGGGGCCGGTGGACGTCCGGGAAGCAGTCTTCAGCAGCGATCGCATTGTGCTCCTCGGCCTTACCGTACCCAACCCCGAGCTTGAGGGCGTCTGCTGGTCGCACCCCACGTTCCTCACTGCCGAGATGATCGAGATAGGCCTCGCCTCCAGCGGCCTCTCGGGCGCCCTCTCTCTGCTTGGCGCATGCTCAGTGCGCATGTTTGGCGTCGACGTCATGCTGGGCTGCCCGCGCCGCCACATTCGCAAGCTACGCCTGCACGGCATCGTGGTCCGTCGTGAGGAGATCACGCCGGGCGGCACGACCAACAGCAGCCTCTTCTATGAGCGACTCACGACGCCTGCGGCGGAGGACAAGAGCGCCGCCGAGGCCGCCGCGCCGCCATCCGTGAGCCGCGGGCCGTCCCCCGTGAGCCGCGAGGACGACAAGTCGCAGGGCGACAAGTCGCTACGAGAGGAGGAGGAGGAGGAGGAGGACGAGGAGAGCATAGCAGCAGCGGCGGCACTCGAAGATGAAAGGCAGTCGAAGTCGAAGAGGACGCTTCGATCGTTTGTGGGCGGCAAGTTCCGTGGCGTCAAGGACGCGATGGTGCGCGAGGGGCTCGCCTGGGCGTGCGGCGACGTCGTCTCTCGTATCCTCGCGCAGCCCGAGTACACCATCCGCGAGCTCGACGCGACGCGCGCTGCCCACGACGACGCGCAGAAGAGCCTGCGGCACTATGTGGCGGTCGACCACCTGGTCGTCTCCTCGGTGACGCTCATGATCGGCAGCATGGCGACCACCGTCGCCGCCAACGGCCCCGATGGCCGCAGCGGTCGACGCAGCGGTGACAGCGCGCCCGAGCCGAGCGCCGTACCGAGCGGCGCCGCTCAGGCCTGGTCGGCCGTTACCGTTACTGCGGAGTCCAGCGACGACGACGACGACGACGACGAGGAGGAGGACGAGGACGTGAAGGCGACGACCACCGAGGCGGCGACGGCCGTTGGTGCGCCAACGCCATCAGAAGCCATCACAAGCCATCAGAAGCTCTCAGAGACGGCCCTCGATGCGCAGAGCACCGCGGCCTCGGACTGCACAGCGCCACCAGCGCCGGCTCCCGCGCCTGCGCCACCAGCGCCGGCTCCTGCGCCTGCGCCACCAGCGCTGCGCCGAAGGCGGTGGCTCGGAGGCGCCGGCTTGACGAATCTCGGAGGCGCCGGCTTGACGAATCCCAAGCAGCCCGCCGCAGAACCGGCCGCGCGCCGTACTGAGCGCCCTACCAAGCGCCGTCCCGAGCGCCCGTCCAAGCGCCGTCCCGAGCGCACGTTACAGATGGAGGGTCCGCTCTTCGAGCTGCGTGACTTTGAGGGGAGCGTGGGGCGCTTGGGCGCCGTGGTGCTCGCGGGCGGCCTCGAGCGCCTCTTGCGTGCCCAACTCTTCGGCACGAGCCGAGTGAGCGAGCGGCGCGCACGCGAGGCTGCGAGGAGGCAGCAGCAGCAGCCGCAGAGGCAGCAGCAGCAGCAGCAGCAGCAGCAGCAGCAGCAGCAGCAGCAGCAGCAGCCCAGCCGCCTCCTCGGCCGCCTCCTCGGCCGCTACCGTTCGGTGGTAGAGGAGAGCGCCGTATCGGGCGCGGTTGTGAGCGCCGTATCGAGCGCCGTATCGGGCGCTATCGAGGGGGCGCCGTTCGCCGTTAGCCGCGAGCGGTCGCCCGTGCCCGATACGGCGCCAGAGCTCGATGGCGGTTGCCTCCTCCAGACCCTGATCCAGGCCCAGGAGGACGAGGAGGAGGTCGAGGAGAGCATGGGTACCGCAACGGGCACCGCAGCGGCAGCAGAGGACGCGAGCAGCGCTGCCCATGAGGCGTCCGGGACGGCGCGTGCCCCCCTCGACAGTGCTGCGCCTCCCGCGCCCGGTACGGCGCGTGTCCCCCTCGACAGTGGCGCGCCTCCCGCGTCCAAGAAGCGCGCCATCTCGAGCGCCATCTCGACCGGGGTGCCCGGCGTCGTCGGCATGGCCAAGCGAAGGCTCGGGATTGTCAGCTTCTCGAGTGTGAGCTCCAAGCACGAGATTGCCACCTCGAATGGGAGCTCCAAGCTCGGGATTGTCGGCTTCTCGAGCGCCAACACGCGCCCGATGCAGGCGGCCGCGGTGCCGGTAGTCAATTGCCCAATTGGAGTGCCACACGCGGCCGTTGGCGGGGCTCCGGAAGCGGACCCTCAGCCTCGTGTAGTTTAGTTTATCTTTTTGTTGTCAGTTCATCAGTGTTCACACCCCAGCACTGTGAACCGGCTCGAGCTCGACGATGCAGGGCCGCGAACACGATGTTCGCCGATCACGTGCGGAAATTTGACGCGTGGCGCGCGATCCGAGGTTGCGAAGATGCTTCGGGAGGCCAGCACGACGAGGACGACGGCGCTGCACACGAGGCCAGCGCGGCTCGCGTCCGAGTGCTCTGTTGCCATGGCTACGCTTCCAACCTGCAAGCCTTCCTCTCGCGTCACTGCAAAGACTTGAGTTCGCAAGCACCCACGGCCGGCATGCTTGAGCTGTCCGGCATAGACGGGCCGGCGATCATCCACGACAGCGGTGGGCGGCAGCGTGCATGGTGGCACTTTGAGCCCGAGTTTCCGATGGATCGCACGAGGCAGCCCGACTTTTGGAGGCTCGCCGAGGTGGGCTACCTCGACGCGGCTGCCAACGTGGAGCTGCTCGTGGCCGAGTGGCGGCGCGGGGCTTACGATGGCGTGCTCGGCTTCTCACAGGGTGCTGCGATGGCAGCCATGCTGTGCGCACGACTCGAGATGCTCGAGCGGGCGGCGGAGGGCGCCGGCGCCGCTCGCTCACCTCGGTTCGTCATCCTCGTCAACGGCTTCCGCTCGCCCTTGCCGAGCGACGCCGAGCTCGGCTGGTATCGTGCCCTCGAGCCCGCATCCCTCGCGACACCAGCCCTCGTCATCAGTGGCGAATACGACACGGCCGTTCCACCCAGCCGCGTCGCCGAGCTCGCTGCCCTCTTCGGGCGCCGTACCGAGCACATGGTCCGCGGAGGGCAACACGCCATGCCACGCCAGCCGGTCGACCTCGGCGCCATCGCCGCGTTCGTGAGGCACGCGATACGCGGCGCTGATCCGAACGCGGGAGGGACTGCTTGGCATTAGTTTACTGTGACCCGGGCGTACCCTTTTCGTCATAGGCAATGCAGGTGCAGCTCGGCTCGGCCCACGGGCTGGAGGGCTGTACGACTGCATAGGGACCCTAGCGACTAGTACACTGTCGTCAGTAGCCAGTTCACATGTAGGTATTCGTGTGTGCGTTTTGGAACTCAGTTCAAGCTCCACTCCAGACGTCTCCAGTGGTCCACGCGCCATGGTCGAAGCGGCGAAGCCGACGAGGCGTTCGCATGGGCGTTCGGTTTTAATGCTTTAACGCATAACGGCTGCACGCCTCAGTGGGGACAGTGGACAGTGCTCGCAGATGACCAACAGATGACGCGCACCCCACTGCGCACTGGTGGCAGCGGCACGGAGGGTACGGACACACATAACCGAGAACAGGCACATAGCATACAAACCGAACTCGACCCAGGGTGGACGTGCGGCGTGCCGCCTCTCCGGCTCCGGCGCGTCGCGTCGCGTACCGACAAGACATGCATCGAAGTAGTCCCAGTAGGATCCCTACTGTTACCCTACTGTACACTCAAGACATGTGGACTTCTACCATCCGATCCGATCGCGACATGCCCGGCACCACAAGGCACCACATGATCAGCGCCCGATGATTCAAAGCCGTGGCGCTCACCATGGCGCTCATCACGTGTTCCCCCAGCATGGAGCTTGGTGTACACGCGCCTTGCCCTCGCCTTGCCCCTTGCTGCATGTGGCCCGCATCCCGCCGCCTTTGTGACGACTTTGCTCATTCGCCGCCGTTGCATGGCATGCATCCCGATCGCATCCCGCCCCACTGCTTTCCCACTGCCCACATGTGCACCCTCCCCCCTTCGGCGCGCGCCGTCAGCCTCGCTCATACCTCGCTCAACCCTCACTCAAGCCAGGATGATCTCCTTCCTCAAGCCAGGATGATCTTCTCACTCAAGCCGGGATGATCTTCTCGCTCAAGCCGGGATGATCTTCTCACTCAAGCCGGTCATGATCTCATCCCTCAGGCCAGGATGATCTCCTCCCTCAAGCCGGGATGATCTGGCCGCGCACCCCACTGCGCACTGGTGGCAGCGGCACGGAGGGTACGGACACACATAACCGAGAACAGGCACATAGCATACAAACCGAACT
>JWZX01001712.1:0-13935 GCA_001275005.1 Chrysochromulina tobinii | reverse complement strand
GGCGCGCCGGCGGCGCTGGCTGAGGGCGGCGTGCTCGCGGTCGGCGCGGCCGGCGCGGCCGGCGCCAGCGCGGCCACGTCCGCCGCCGTCCGCACAATCGCATCGGCGAGAGCTCGGGTCGACTCCACCTCCTCGTCGGATTCGGTCGCGGCGCGCCCCGCCGTACGCACGAAGAAGTCGGCCTGCTTGCGCACGCCCTCGAGCGCGGTGAGCACCGTGCCGCTGCCCGCATCGCCCACCGGAGCCGACAGCGCCGTGTGGAGTGCCGGCCAGGCGGCGAGCGCTCGCAGCAGCGCAAGCAGCTGGAGGTACATCGAGGTGCGCTCGACTCGGGAGCCCACGTCAAGGAGGGAGGCGGTGTGCAGGTGGCGCCAGAGCAGCGGGCGCAAGCAACTCCGCTTGAGCGTCTCGTCGCGCAGCTCACCGCGGCTCACGCACTCGGTCACGAGCCGGAGCATCTCGCCCATCTCCACGTCAGCCTGCGCCTGCGCCTTCTCCGTCGCCTGAACATCCCACACCGGACCGCCCTCGGTGCCGCTGTGCCCGTACCCGACCCCGCTCGCCCACGGCGCTTTGGCATTCGCCTCCTTGCGCTTGCCGAAGTTGAGCTCACGGATGCGCGTCAGGTCCACCTCGGCGTTGCGCGACGCCAGCAGCTCTGGCTGCTCCCGCGCCCACACCGGCGGCACCCCACTCAACAGCTCGAGTCGGCAGATCGCAAGCTCGGCGGCCGAGTAGCATCCTACGGGCTGGGACGGGTCGTTGTTCGTGTCCTCGAAGGCGACGCGCCCATGCTTCTCGAGGTACGACTGCACGAGGCGCAGCAGCCACTTGACCGGCTTCATCGGATCCCAGCCCTGGAGGGTCATCGCCGGATGGGTCATCACCGCCTCGGCCACGACGCCCTCAAAGCGCGGCCGTACCACCTTGACAAACACCGGATAGAAGGGATGCATGTCGGGCGTGAACGCGAGCTCGAGCTCGAGCGCGGCCGGCTGGCCCGTCTCGCGGCTCAGCCGCGCGAGGTCCGCCTGCAGAGGGCTGCCCTCCTTGATGTCCGAGATCGCGACGCGCCACGCATGGATGTCGAAGTCGACGCAGTCGGCGCTCACGCCAGTGAAGCCTTCGCGCTGCTCCTTCATCAGGTCGAAGAGCTCGTTGCAGAGCATGCGCGTCGCCTCGGCGGCCGAGAAGATTTGGTGGGCGCCCTGCTTCTGCGGACCCTTGGCCTTCCCCTCCGGACCCGGCCGCTTGCGCTTCTGGGCCACCGAAGCGGAGCTGCCAGTGACAGCGGTGGCGGCCGCTGCCTCCTCCTCCTCGCGGGCACGCTCGGCGCGCTCCTCGCGCCGCCGCTGGTCCTTGACCTCCCACTGGTGGCGCAGCCGGAGCAGCGAGTTCTCGAGCTCGGCGCCTCGTGCGAAGTCGTAGTCGAGGTTCGCCTGCAAGTCGTCGTCGTCGTCGTCGTCATCGTCATCGGCGCCGTCGGAAACGTCCTCGTCGTCGTCGTTACCACCCACGTCGTCGCCGACGTCCATGGGTGAAGCATCATCGTCGTCCTGCACCATCATCAACGAGGAACTGCCCGCCGCCCCGGAGCACGACGCGCCACCGCCGCTGCCGCCGCTCGCAGGCAGGCGTGCAAGCAGCTCGCTGAGCTCGGGCGGGCCGCCCAGCGCGCGGCAGAGCAGGCGCACGCAGTTGTCGAGCGAGGCGCGGTCGCTCAGGGGCTCTGCAATCGATTCGACGGCTTGCAAGAGCTCGTCGCAGCCCTCCGCGTATGCGAGGCCGCCAGTGCGCGGGTAGGATGAGCTCTCGAAGAGCGAAACGCTCACGGTGCCGCGCACCGAGCTGGTGCGCACCTTGAAGGTCACCGTGTCCTCGTCGAGGCTGAAGTTGCTGAGCGCAGACGAGCCGAGCCCGTTCAGGGCAGACAGGTGCGCGCGGACCGCAGACATCGCCGCAAACTGAGCGTCAGCTGAAAGTCAAGCAGGGGCTTGTGAGGCCTTGCTTCCTTCGCGCTCGCTGTCGTCGAGTCGCGCAAAACTCGCATACAAGCTGTGAATGACAGTTTCATCGAAAAACAGCCACCTCGTCTGCCGACACTACCATGGTACAAACTCGATTCAACTGACCCTTTCTCAAACTAAGGACGGGGCCTTCGAGCGCGGCGAGAATGTCGGTCGGCACTCTCTCCATGCGCGGGCTGCCGATCCGCTTCTTCATGTACGAGGGTCGGCAGCTCGATCACGGTTACCTTCGCCACTGCCCGGGTTTCGAGCACATGCAGCACTCCGCATACAATGAGCGGCTGGGCGAGGTGTACTTGCGTGACTCGCTCGCTGTGCACCCCTGGCGGACTCGCTCCCCATCTGAAGCGACGCTCTTCTTTGTCCCCATCTGGGAAATTGTGAGCTTCAACGTGGATGAATGCAACGGCACGTCACATAAGCAGCGCATGGCGATGGCTGCGGCCGCGCTGCTCAGTGCGCCCAGCTACCGCAAGCCTCGACTTGCCAAGCGGCCGCCAGGATTCGATCACTTGATTGCGAGCACGGGCTGCATTGAGAATGGAACGAGGATGGCGGAGCGGCTGACGACTCCGCTCTTCAGGCTGCTGACTAGCTCAATCGTCGGCCGAGATCGTGCCTGTGCGATCGATCGGTGGAGAACGCTCTTGCCTTGCCTCTTGTGTGTGTGCATGCTCACGCGCGCCTCTGCTCGTGCCTCTCGTTCTGCTCTTCTCCGCTCATGCGCACAGACTCGGCCTTCTATGCGGCAAACGCTGTGGGCCGCTGCACTATCGAGCTGCCCTACGTCTCCAATCCGCACGGCCGGCAGGCGCGGCGCTTACTGGCAAGAGCCTCCGCGGCAGGCAGCGCTGGCACGGGCGGCTCTGGAAAGAGGAAGAGGGCCGTCGGCAACAATGTTACCTTTGCCACGTCCATTGGGACCACAGGACCTGAAGGCAGCAGCAGCGGCGGCGGCGGCGGCGGCACCAGCATTGGCGAGGGCGTCGGCGTCGGCAGCGTGCACGGAGGGCGGCGGCCTTGGCTGCTCGTATTCACAGGCTCGCTGGACGTGTGCTGTGAACCTGGCAAGTCGATCCGTCACGTTGATTGCCCCTGATGACCTGGCTGGACGTGTGCTGCGAGCCGGGCAAGTCGATCCGTCACGTTGATTGCCCCTGATGACCTGCCTTGCATGCAAGTGCTCGCCACAGCGCCCATGCTTCCCCCCTCCCCCAGGCAAGTCGATCCGTCACGCGATGCGCAAGCTGGTGGACGCCTCGCCCAACGACACGAGCGTGCGCCACGTGAGAACGTCGTCAGGCCACGGCTTCCCTGCATGCAAGTGCTCACTACGGCGCTATGCCTTCCCCACAGGTGGGAACGGCGGCAGGCCACGGCTTCCCTGGCAGCACGCCCGCCGAGCAGAAGGAGATCTACCGTACGGCGGGTGTGCAGTTGGCCAGCTCGCGCTTCTGTCTGGTTCCGGCGGGCGACAACGAGGTGAGCTCGAGATTGTACTCCGCCGGAGCCTCCGTCGGTGCATGCAAGTGCTCACCACGGCGCTATCCCTTCCCCCCAGGTGAGCTCGAGATTGTACTCCGCCATGGCCGCCGGCTGCGTGCCCGTGGTCGTCGCCAATCAGCTCTCGGGCGCTTTCGCGTCGCGCGTGCCGTACAGTCGGTTCTGGGTGCGTGTCGAGCAGCAGACCTTCATCCACAACCCTCTAGGGCTCCTGAGCCGGCTGCGGGCGATGGCCCCGGCGGAGGTGGCTGAGCGGCGCGCGCGCATGCTTCGCCACGTGGCCGACGTGACTTACGATCAGCAGCTCTCTTCACAGCTCTCTCGCCACGTGGCCGACGTGACTTACGATCAGCAGCTCTCCGCTGCGGCTCTGGGGGCGGGGGCAGTGGGAGCGGCCGAGCCTCTGATGAGGCTGGGCGCCGCCGCGAACGCCAGCGTTCTGGACGAGCACCGCACAGAATCCTCGCCTACCAAATCTCATCTCGGAGATACCAAATCTCATCTCGGAGACCACGGCCTCGCCGAACGGATGCTCACGCTCGCCCGCTTGCGTGACGGGGAAGCCGTCGCAAGCCCCGCAGAGTATGCCAGCCGCCGCGCGAGCAGCCACAGCCAACGAGTCAGTGCTCGCCTTCTGGGCGAGGCGAGCGCACCCGCACCTTCCGCAGTGCTGCACCTGCCGCCCACTGCCTCCGGCCGAGGCGCCTCGCGCCTCGCCACCAACTTTCTGCGCGCGGCCGACGAGGCTTGCATGCGGGGTGCCCAGACGTCGATTCTGGGCCACTATCCCTCGCGCCATCCGTACGCGGCGGACGACAAGTGGGCTCTCAACTGCTCGTGCCTTCTCGCGCCGCCCAAGTTCTTCTGGTGCGCCGGGCACCATTGCACAGGGCCGACGTTGCGCACTAAGCTCTGGGTACGTGGCCACGTGCCCACGGATACGTGCCGCTGTCTACACTGCGCCACCCTCTGCCCCACTGAGGATGAGATCGCGAGTAAGCAGGCAAACAAGCAGGTGAGGAAGTTGCGCCCCGGGGCGCGGGGATAGTTTAGTCACTACTGTCTAGCGAGACTCGAGTCGAGTGTATGATGTACATGTGCCGTACAGGTTCAAGAATAATGTTGGATCTTGGAATTCGCTCATCCTAAGCGTACTTACGAACTGGTGTTGTTGCTCTGTCTGAGCTGTGTGATCTCCTGAGTCAGCCTTCGATTTTCGGCGCGCAGCCTGTGCACCTCGTCCTCGATGCTGGTGTTGTGCGTACGAGCAATCTCCAGCCTGTGTCGTCGTACCTGCACTTCCATGCTGTCGCCATCCGTTCCGTCCCCGAATTTGAGCACAACGATCGGCACATGCTTATCTGCTGCCATGTCTGCCTCTGCATGCTGCATGTGGCTCAAACCCTCGCCCACCGACAGCACCTGCAGGAGGCACCCGCCCGTCTGATGGGCACGCTGCAGCATCTCGCGCCATCTCCGCAGCCAGATAGCGTTCGCCTCAGCGTTGTTACCAGCAGCCAGTTTGGTGTTGTCTGTATTCGGATTGAAACAAGCCAGACCTTCTCTCAGCGACTCGACCAAGGCCTTCACTTCCGCCGCGGCCGCATTCGACTCACCAGCGTAACGAGTGCTGATCACGTGGACGATCTCTGCCTGCTCAAAGTCGCTCCTCGCCTGTTGGCCGGTGCTCTCGAGGAGAGCCTGCAGCGTGCGAGCAGCCGCGTTGTTGGGCTCGTTCTGTTTGCTGGCCATCACGTACGCACAGCCCCAGTCCAACGGATTCTTGCCGTCGATGTCCTTTTGCTTCGCTGCCTCCGGGTACGCGTGGAAAAGGCAGCGCACCGTGTGCTCCGGCGCATTCTTACCCACCGCAAGATGAAGCGGCAGGGCCCGGCTCTGCGTCCTCTCTTGAGCGCTCATCGGGTCCGATTGCACGAGGTCCTCGACGCGCGCCCACTCACCGTACATTGCAGCCTCTAGCATGTGCAGCTGTGGACCGGCTGGATGTGCCGCTCGCAAGAGGCTGAGCGTCTGCACGAGCCACGGGTCTTGCCGGTGGCGAATCTTCTCGGACCGATTCAAGCACTCGTCAGTGCCATCGGTACCAAATACATTTGCGTCGACCACAAACCGCTTGGTAGTGTCGCGTGCGAGAGCGTCCTCGGTAGTGGCGAGAACCAATTGCAGCGGTAGGGCACCGTCGAGGTCCATCTCCTGGGCTGCAGCAGGGCACGCCTCAAGCAGGAGCTGAATCATCTCTGCTGTGCACTGGCGGTTGCGAACCGCGAAGTGCAGCGGCAGTTCCATGATCTCGCCCCGCTCCATGAGCACACCTGGGTATGCCTTCAGCAATAGGCGAACAGTTTCCAAAGGTGCCTCACTGCACCCCGCGGCTCCCAATGCAAAGTGGAGCGGGAGATAGTGCATGGCGTCTTGATCTGCCTGCTTCGCACCTTCCACGTCTGCGAGCAGCAGAGTCGCCATTTTGTCCCACTCCTCATTCTTGGCTGCCTCAAGCACTGTCATATTTGCGCGTATCCTTGCAGAGAAAGTCGGTGAATTGAACATCATAATTTCGTCGTCACTTTCATCGCCATCACTTTCAGCATTCATCGCCATGGTTGACACCGTAGGCGCCTGTCCACGCCTCCTCACCATGGTCGGCACCGTGAGCAAAAGAGGAATCGTGCGCTCTTTGCTGCCCCTTTTCGCCCCCTTGACCTTTTTGTCGCGTTGCGAATCGGAACCAGGCGTACCCGACGGGGACACGGTGCCCTTGCGCGCGACCGCTGCCTTCGGAGCCATTGTCTGTCGCCAAGACGCGGGTCTCCCACGAAGACGAAAGCGGAGTCAACGCGGAGTTCTTTCACGAGGGTCCTTCCGTTGTGAATTCAGTACGTGCGTGAACGTTAACACGACAGACGCGACAACCGGTGCTACGTGTGTGGGGGGGAATGTCGGCGACGGTGTGATTTCTATACTTGATTTCTTACAATCACGGTTACACGCAACGGTTCACAGCGCACCGTTTCTCACTCAGAAGTAGTCTCTTCGTAGCTCTCCAAAAGTGTTTCGACTTTCCAGGCGTTGCGGCCATGTGCGAATGGCATCGCGGTCGGGTCGCCCGCACCGTACCGCGCCGGCTGCGAGCCTCGAGCGCCCCCGTCGTACGGGAGCGAGGAGCAGCGGCTGCGGCCGCCGGCCATTGCTGGTGCCGTCCGGTTCGTGAGCATGAGCTGCTCAGTCAGAGGCGGCCGTCTGCAGCCCCTGGGCGGTGGCACGAAATGGGTCTCCTTTTCGCACGGCGCGTTGGTGACGCACGCGGGCCCATAGAGTACCCCGTTGAAAAGCGCACCGCTCTCATCGCGGCACTGGAGCTCGATGGCGCCCGCGGCGGCTGCTCTGGCCACCGGGCCGCTCGCACCGCTCCGCCACACCAAGGCGCTGCTCCGCGCGCGTTTAGGGGGGTGTAGGCTCGCCGCAGGGAAGCACGCTTCGGCGAACCACGGCAATGTGTAATCCAAGGTCTCGGCATACAGCTGTGAGCCGAAGAAGATGAGCGTCTCGACCGCGTAGAGGGCGTAGTTATTGCTGATGTTGGCCAGTAGCGGTCCGAAGTCCTCTGCAAAGTGGAGGCGATACGAGCGTCGAAGGGGCTCGAAGAAGCTCGGTGGGTCCGTCGAGCCCACATACACGTGTGATTGCGCCGGCAGCCATAGGCGCAACGCCCTCTCGATTGCGGGCGGCTGGGTGGCCTCGTCGCGCATTTTGCAGTCCGAAGGACTGCACGCCGTCAGCTTGTCGGAGCGGCGCACGTGCACTGATGCGTACGTGCCGCCCATCTGCGCGCGGATCGCGCTCGCCGCACGCTTGATGCTTGGCGCGAAAAAGAGCCCCGAGCGCAGCAGGACGTTGACCGGCTTCTCCGCGGTGGGCGGAGCGCCCACAAGCTGGTTGAGAGCGCCCGCCAGCGCCGAGTAGTTCGTCTGACGGCGAGTGCACTTTTGGAACCAGTATGTCGATTCGACCTTTCGCCGCACGAGTGTCGGCCCGCCGACGCCGCACTTGAACTCTTGCTTTACACGCTCCGACGACCAGCGCGAAGCGATGGGCGCGCCATGGCGGAGCTTCGAGGCATTGACGCGCAATGTCACGGGCACAAGCCGAGCAAGTGCTTCTACGTCGAAAAGCGTGTCCGTGGGCACGCAGTTGCGGCTCTCACTGAGCCAACAAGCTTCGTTTTTGCACACATGTAATGTCGAATTGTGGCCTCTCAACCTCTTGCCCTTCTTCCAGCGTTCCTCATGCAGCGCAAAGAGGCAAATCCGGCGCGGCAGTAGCAGCGTGCGCTGCAAATAATAGGCCTCGCCGAGCGCGCACGAGAGCGAGGCCATTTGATGGTTGAGGCCCATGTGCATGTCGCCACGGTATGGGAACCACTCGAGATAGCCGCAGGTGCCGTGCCCGCCCGGCATGGCAGACGCCAGTGACAGGCATACGATGACAGCAAGCATAGCTCAGCGCGCCCAGCACGAGAGATCCTACAAAAGGGCTCGGCGCATCCGGCCGCCTGGCGTTGGCGCTGGCGTCGGGGTTGGGTTGGTGCTGCTGCTGCTGTTCAACACAACGCGCACACGCTCCGGACCCCCAAGCACGAGAGCCACTGGGTTGGTATGGGCGAGGCCCGTCGGGCGCGCATTTAGCAAAGGTTTCAGTTTCGTTAACGCCACACTCCGTGCCTCGGGAGACACCCAGTGTTTGCCCAACTGAATTCCTGTCGCTTGCGGAATGCTTTTTTTGCGGAATTCCATCAAGCGACACAAGGAATGCACCTCAAGCCGTACGATCGACTGCCGCAGCTCGGCCCCTCTGGCCTGACCCTGCTCACCTGGAACGTGCTGATCCCTAACTCCAATGACGGCTGGTGGATCTACAAGATGTATGAGCCGACCGGCAGCGCCGGTGGGCCGGCGGCGGACGTGCACACGACGTGGGCGCATAGGCAGGGCCTCATGCGTGATCGGCTGCTCGAGGCGGCGCCGGACATCATCTGCCTGCAAGAGACCTCGCACGTGACGGATCAGGCCTTTGCAAACGATTGGGCATTCCTCCGCGAGGCTGGCTACGAATGTGCTGTGCTCAGCCGTGGTCGGATGCGCCCCGCAACCTTTTGGAAGTCGAGCAAGCTGCGCCTGTGCTGCGCAGACGGCAGCCTCCCATCTGCGCCATCTGCACTCACCGGCACACCAGAGCATGGCGGCAAGGCGGAGCCCGCGACTTCTGCGGAGCCGGCAGCCGACAAGGCGGAGACTGCGGGCAAGGTGGAGGGTAAGGGGGCGGCGGGGGCGGCGGTGGCGGAGGCGGGTGAGGCTGCGGAGCCGGCGGAGGCAGCGGGTGTGGTGCTCCACGGTGACCGGACGCTCACCACGATGTTTCGGCTGCTCGATGCGGAGGGCCAGCCCGCCATCGCGGCACCGCCCGTCTTCGTCATCAACTGCCACCTCGCCGCTGGCGAGGAAGCGCGGCGCCGGCTTCGCCAGGTCCACACGACACTTTCGAGACCTCTGAGGACCTCTGAGGACCTCTGAGGACCTCTGAGGACCTCTGACGACCTCTGACGACCTCTGATCGCCCCTCTGATCGCCCCTCGCCAGGTTCACGACACCTTCGAGACCATTCGCAAGCTTCGCGCCAAGGTAGGAGCGGCCGGAGGCGGGGCCGGCGGCGGCGGCGGTGGCGACGGCGGAGACGGCAAGGGCGCCAAAGTTGCCCAATTAGGCAAGGGCGCCAAGGGAGGCAAAGGCGCCAAGTCCCTTACCGGTAAGGGAAGCGCGGAGGCGGCGCCGCCCGAGCCACCCTTACCGGTACTCATCTGTGGCGACTTCAACAGCCAAGGGCGGAGTGCTGTGCGCGAGCTGCTCGTGACCGGTACGCTGATTGCATGCTGATTTCATGCTGATTTCATGATGATTTCATGATGATTGCATGATGATTGCATGCTGATTGCATGCTGATTGCATGCTGATGGCGGAGCGCTGCTCGTGACAGGCCAAGTACTCCCTGCGTTCCGTGAGAGTGGCGACCCGACGGAGCCGCGCGCGTCCGAGATTGAGGTGACCGCGAAGCCGAAGGCACAGACGCTCGCCAGATTCGCGGATGCGGCCGAGGAGGCTTATGGCGGCGCTGGCGAGCCGGTACCTCCCACCATCGTGGCCAAGGAGCTGGTGAGCTTGATGCTCGACCCGCGCTGTCCCGGGCAGCCGAGCGCGGCGCTCACCACGGCGCTCGATGCAATGTTCACAGCCTTCTCGGCGGATGGTGCGACGTTCACAGCGGCAGAGGAGCAGGTATGGCGCACGGCCATCGACTCAGATGGCGTCTTGATGGCGTCTTGATGGCGTCTTGATGGCGTCTTGATGACGCTTCTTGATTGCGTGCCACAATCCGCAATCAAGACGGCCATCGACTCCGATTGCTTCTTGATTGCGACTTGATTTTGCGACTTGATGACCACTTGATGGCCACTGATGACCACTTGATTGCCTCTTGATGGCCCTCTGATGGCCCAGGATGGCCTCTGCTTGCAGGCATGGCTCACAACTATCAACGGCGTGCCCACCCGTGGATCTGAGTCCCGGTCGGCTGCGGCCGCGCGGGAGGCGCACGGCGGCACGGCACTCACGCGGGCTGACTTCCAAAAGGTGTACGCTGAGGAGCTGGCACAGGGCAAGTTCTGGGGGGTCGAGCACGACGTTCGCGCCGTGTTGGGCCAAGGCCTCGCGCCGCCCGCTGGAGGGGGCACGCCTCCGTTCACGGCGCGCTTCGACTACGTATACTACTCGACGTCGGCACTTCGGCTGGTGGGCGTGCAACGGCCGCTCGAGACGGCGCGTATGGCGGAGCTCCTCGACGGGAGAGCGATCTTGCCTAATGCTTGGTTCCCGTCGGATCATCTCCCAGTGGCGGCCGCCTTCGAGCTGACAGGGCAGCTCACCTCGGCAGCCGAGGCGGTGCAGGAGCTGAGTTGAGAGATAGGATAGATATTTTGTCTCTGTTTCCCCGTACCTTACGCGGTGGGCGACCAACGGGCGCGGCTTTATATGAATGGAGTTCCCAAAAAGGCAAGTACGCCTATAGGAATCCATGCACCGAATCATCGCCCGTCTGGCCAGCGCGGAGCGCGACGGCAGCCTCTACTTCGCATGTGGCTGCGCCTCCCTCGCGGGCGCAGTCGCGGTGATAGTCTCACCGTCACAAATCCCGACGAACAGGGAACGCGCCATGGCTGACGACCTTGCTAAGCTCCAGGCGAAGAATGAGGCGCTGAAGACGCCACTGAGCAAGGGCGACCAGGCTCGCCTCGTTGAGGTGGCTGTCGCCAAGGCCTACGAAGCTGAGCAGGAGCAAAGGCGCTCTTCTATCCGAGAGGGCGACCTGATGGCGCAGGCACCACTGCTGCAAGCCGTCGCTGGCATACTGAGTCAATCCGTGTTATTGGATCCGAAGCCGACGGTGGCAGAGCTGCGTGACAACGGCTTGTGCCGCATCGATGCATGCCTGACTCCTGGTGTCGCGGCGACGCTGCTGGCGCATGTCAATACTAGCCTCGCTGACGCGCGCTCGCGCGTCGCTGTCGACGGGAAGCAACGAGATCAAGACACATTTTACAAGGCTCTCAAGGAGGCGCAGCCCCCGCCAAAAGTCGCCGGCCTGTGGCCACGACTTGAGCGATTGGCTACGAGCGCGCGTACGTTTGCGACGCATACGGTCGCCCCGGAGGTCGAGCTCCAGAGCTTTGGAGCAGTGCTTGCGCCAACGGAGCGTTGGGACCTCAAGCTCTTGCTAGCCCCTCCGGTGGTGGCTGCATTACGCGAGGCTCTCGGACCGTTGCAGGCTGTGTGTGAGACGATGCTCGGCAAGGATGCGGTGCTCTTCGAGTGTGCCGCTCTGGTGGCCGATCCCCACGCGCCTCGGCAGCCGATTCATCCGGACACGGCGTATCAGCAGCCGAGTGCTGGTCCACTGATCCTTACTGTCTTTGTCGCTCTGCAGTGCCAGCAGCGCCCCCGATGCTGCGCCAACTCAAGCATCACGCCCGATGCAGCCACCCCTTGAGACTCGCTCGCCTTGATTGCGCCCCCCATCAGCCACCCCTTGAGACTCGCTCGCCTTGATTGCGCCCCTCATTAGTGCCCCATGCACCATTGTGGAGCCGCGTGTAAGCCACGCGTTCATGGCGTGTGGCCCTCTGACTCTCATAAGGACTCGGACCCTCCGACTCTCATGCTGCTGCTCGCTTTCATCTGACCGTAGGATGTGAGCGAGAGCATGGGTCCCACCGTCTTCCTGCCTGGCACACACATCAAGGAGTCTCACGAGGCCTTCAACGCGCAGCCGCAGACGGGTGCGAAGCAGGCGCTGCTTTCGAGCACGCCCAGGCGTCTCGGCACGTTGTGCAGCGGCGACGCGATGATCTTCGACTCGAGGCTGCTGCACTGTGGCTCGGCGAACGAGTCCGAATCGCGCCGGGTGCTCTTCTACTTTTCATTCCGGGCTGCCGACGCGCGCGTGCCGCAGGGGACGTTAGACGCTGGCTTGGAGCTGCGGCAGCTGCAGCTGGGGTCGACGAGAGAGTGGCTTTGAGTATCGAGAGCCGACTTCTGCTCGGATACGATCGAAGGATCCTAGAGTTTCCTACGGCTAACCCGTGTACACGTCGCGTGCGTATCCGCTATCCGGATAGCGGTCGGGTTAGCGGTTACGGGTACCCGCCCACCGCGGACCGTTCTAGATGGTAGAAGACCGTAACTCATCGCGCGCGCGCGGCCCACCCGCGCGAGCCGCTGATTTTTCGACTTTTCACTCAGTGAAACGTCACTTTAGAGGGCGGTCGCTTAGTGTCTGATAGTGTCCGGTCAGCGGTGAGCGGTCAGCATGAGTGCGGTCCGACCGGACTCGCCGACGCTGCTGTCTCAAGACTGATCTGTACAAACTCGAGCACTATAAAGTCTCCTCGCATCGCATACGTCATGACTCATGCACTTGCTCTCCCGTGTGAATCCCCAACCGCCCAACGCCCAGATGGAGCCCATGGACCATCGCCAGGCATACACCAGCTCCTGGCAGATCACGGTTAAGATCACGGGTCGAGGTCGAATCCGACCAACGGCCGGTCGGAGAGCCCCTTGAAACTGCCGTCCTGCCACAGCCGGTTCCGGCGCCGTCGCAACAGGTAGACACGCTCGGAACGCAATGTGGTCTGTCCGGCAGTGCAAGCGGGCGCGCGCAGGATGCAAAGCTCGCCGTCGACGTACGTCGGGCGCACACCGTGGTCGAGGTCGCTCGGAAGGGGCGCGAGCAGCGGCGCGCGCCAGAGCGGCAGGCCGAAAAGCAAGCGGGCTCGAGAGACAAACTCGACGTCCCAGGTTTCGCCGCCGAGCCACTGGTAGGTGGCACGCAGCTCGATGGTGCCCCAGCGCAGCCGCGCGCGTTGCACGTATGCGCCGCGACCCTTGGCCACATCGGACCACAGCTCTCCGCGCGGGTTGGCCAAGACGCCTGGCGCACCGGGACCCAGGTTTTGCGGGCACCAGCTCTCGATGACGTGCAGCACCGGACGGCCCCGAGCCCAGCAGGGCTCAGGCGATGCATACACGGTCTCCCAGTATCCATCGAGCAGCGGGGAAGTGGCGCACCGATCCGTCGGATTGAGCGCTTCGAGGGCATCGACGAGCTCCGAGAGCTTCGCACGATCATTGGAGGCACGCGCGATCGACATGTGGGCCTTGAGCTCCTCAATCGGCGCGTCTAGGTAGGCGTCGTCATCAGCAGCTGGGAAGGCGTTCATCGTGACGTGGAGCAAATGGCCGAAGCGGGTGCGAGCATCACTGCCGGAAAGCTCGCATCCAATGCGTCCTCGCGCCTCGCGATGAGCAGCGCTCGCGTGGTGGCGAGGGGCGAGACCGATGGCGTGCCGCATTTTCCGCTTGGCGTTGTCCTGGGCAGTGTGAGGGCCCCTTCCACGCACTGTGAATGTGTCGTGTGTCTGTGAACATACTTCACTCTCACTCTCACATATTGACCTATTGAAAGTGGTGACGACTTCGCAGAGTAGAGAGTTGACCCACGCAAGTGACTCCTACGAAAAAGCCGAGTGGTCGTGTCCGTTCTATTTTTCAAGGTTGATGAGGGCCCATCCCACACCTGTTTGGGATCTGAATGGTTGACCCAAAGGGAGTGGTCTTCTATTCGTTTCATGTTTATAAGGGCCCATCCCTATGATGATATTTTGCCCATTTCGTTGCATGCCCGCCGCCACATGAGCGGAAATTGGGAAATAACCTCACGCGCCCCGAGCGCCCCCGAGCCCTGCCGATCCCCGAGCACGACCCGAGCGCCCCCGCGC
>JWZX01001710.1:0-18911 GCA_001275005.1 Chrysochromulina tobinii | reverse complement strand
TGTGGACTGGCGCGGTTTGGGTGTGGTCTGGCGCGCGCGAGTCGGTGGGTGGGTTGGTTTTGAGGGGGTTCGGTTTGTGCGGTTCGTGAGTCTGTCCCGTGTGTCCCGGCTCCCCCCGGTGTCTTTTTACCGGTAGCGTGAGTTACGAGAGAATGAAGCGTGGGGTTCCTCAACGAAATCGCTCGCTCATGGCGAAAACCAAGTGGTATAGCCCGTCCGTGCGAAACCGAGACGTGTGCGAAAACCGTGGTTTGCTTGCCCATCTTCCTGAGCGCGCGTGCCGAGAGCGCGACCTCTACAACCTTTGACGTGGCCATGCCCGGCCACCGCCGTGAGCTGCAGACCACGGTGAGCAATACCGCTGAACTGCAAAGTGCACTCGCCAACACAGCCGTCGGCCACATTGTCCTTTCCCCCGGCTCTTACCTCCTCAACGCCCAGCTCAGCATCACTAGGAGCGTCGTCCTCGAGGCGGCGGTGGGAGGCTCGGTCGTGCTGAATGCACAAGCCAGCTCCTCGAGTCCGCGCCGTGTGCTTCTCATCGACCCGGGCTCGTCGGGCGTCGTGCAACTGATCAGGCTCAGCATCACGGGAGGCCACGCGGAGGGGGTGATTGGATGGAATGGCGGTGGTGTTCATGTCGCATCAGGCACATTGACCTTGGCTTCCTGTAGCATCTACGGAAACACAGCTTACAGTTGGGGCGGTGGCGTCAACGTCGAGGGGGGCAGCACAGTCACACTGAGCAGCTGCCAAATCTACTCCAACGCCGCTGCCGGAAACGGAGCTGGCACTCGGGGCGGTGGCGTCTACGTGAGCGGAAGTACAGTCTCATTGATCAGCTCTCAGATCAACTCCAATACCGCAACCAATGGGAACAATCTTTATATTAATAACGTAGCCGGCACGGCCGTCTGCTCCACAACGACCATCACCGGCGTCTTTGGACCTTCACCGGCGTCTTGCTCATCCCCGCCCCCGCCCTTGCTGCCCTCGCCGCCGCCGCCGCCCTCGCCACCGCCGCCGTCGCCGTCGCCCCCCCCGCCCTCGACGCCGCCGCCGCCCTCGACGACGCCGCCATCGTCCTCGCCTTCGCCTTCGCCGCCTTCGCCCTCACCGCCTCCGCCCTCGCCTTCGCCGCCTCCGCCCTCGCCCTCGCCGCTGCCGCCGCAGCCGCTGCCACAAACATCTTCACCACGTCCACCACCACCACCAGAAGTTGAGACGAGCGGCTCAACGGGCATCACCATCGGCGTCATCGTCGGCGTCATCATTGCTCTTGCCCTCGCCTTGCCCCTGGTCTTCATGCGCCGTCGCCGCCGCGATCAACATCCGTAGTCACCAAAATAATTAGGGAATTGATGTTGTGTGCGGTCTGGGAAGCGGAACCCCCCACCGCGCATCGGTGGCGGTGCCGTGCCCCGAGGAGCCGCTGCCGCCGGCGCCGCGCGGTCCGCCGCGCCGCCAGGCTGCGGTGCGCGCGCGACGCTCGACGATACGAGGACTGTGCGGACTGCGGTGTCAGTGCGGTGTGTCTGTGATGCTCGTCCGGTCAGGCGTGGATAATCCGTTCAGAGACGCGCGCACGACTCTCGAGCCTCGTCTCTCGACTTCAAAGTTCAATAACCGCTTACGGCGCGTACGCGCTATAGCACCCGGCTACCGTTCGTTATACGTAACACGCACGCGGTCGCCGACCGCGCGCCAGCACACCATACCGCAGCACCGACGACGCACCGCGATCCCCGGATGGTCTCCCTCCCTCTCCGCTCTGGGAGCGCCGCCCCAGGCCCAGCATGGTCCATGGATGCCAGTTGCCACAATGGTCGCAGCGTCGCTTCTGTCACTGAAGAGCCGCCCACAACCCGTCTCGCACGAGCACATGCATATCCACACATACGGCGTCAGCACACAGAGAGCTCCTCATCATTCTCATCCATCGCACTCACTCAAGCGCGACGTGCAGCAGCACGACTTCGGCGACCGCGCACCCACCCCAGAGGGCTCCTTCCACACGCAGCCGCACCATGCCTCCTCTCGATACAACACAACAGAGTTCAGACAGGCGAGGGGATCATGCCGCCCTCCATTCACGCTCACCCGTTCACACTGGCTCACTCGATCCTCACAAAGGCGCTGGCGTGCCCGCGAGGTTGCCAATAAAGCCCGCGACGCGGTCTCCGGTGCCCATCGACGCGATGCCTCCATACTTGACCAACCCGCACACCGCTACGCACTGTGAGAAAGCCGTCGCATTCAGCGGCGCGCCGCCGGCGCACACTTGGAAGGCGGCGCTCGCGTCCTGCCATGTCAGATCGGCGTTCACCTCGGCGCCGCTAGACAGGATTAGGATCTCGGCGCGGATCAGCATGCATTCCTCGAGGTACATCAGCAGCGCGCGCTCGCTGACGGTCGCGGCGCCGGCCGCGGCCTTGCCGAAGGCGGCATCGAGCATCGGCTTCCCGGCCGTGAGCGCCGCGCCGACGGCCGCGTCGGAGCGCGCCGTTTCGAGCAGCGGCTGCAGCACGACGACTTTTTGCGAGCGCCGCAGCCCCGAGAGGAGCGTCTCGAGCGACGCGGGCTTTGCGCCGTCACGGTCGAAGGCGAGGTGCACAAGGAATGTCAGGAACTCGTACAGCTCAAAGTCCGCATCGCCACCGCCCGACGCGTCGTTTACCTGCTGGAAGAGCGTCACGACCTTGGTGATCGGGTATGCCTTGGTCACCATCTGGTTGTCGAGCGCGAGGTCGACAAGCTCCGCCTGCTGCATGCCCGGCGTGTCGCCCGCGTAGTACGTGAAGAGCGGCTCGAGGTCCAAGTACGCGCCCGCAAGCAGCTTAAACACCTCAGGCTCCCATGTGGGGAAGCCCGGCACGTACTGGAGTCCATCCATCTGCTTCCACACAGCCAAAAAGGGCGCGGGCGCACCGGAATTGGACGGCGGCACGTAGCGCTCGAGCTTGGGCTCGGCCGCCATCACAACGTCATGAATGGAGGCCTTGCCCAGGTACTCGGCGATGATGGCCTCGCACTTTTGGGCCGTGCTCATGGTGCTCACCGCCGCGAACTTGGCCAGCCCGCACACGCCCAGCGCGACCAGGAACTCGTCAAAGTCGATCTGGTCGTTCGCGCTGCCCGTGTTCGAGCTTCCGGGCGCCTGGCAGAGCGTGAATGCCCCTTCGACGTCGAGCGCCGAGAGGGTCAGCTCGAGCTCGACTGCCGCATCGCCCGTCACCTTGGGCTTCGCCTTCACGCTCGTCGACACGATCACACCGCGGTCCTTGAAATCTGCCACCAACGTCGGGCGTGACATGAGGGTCTTGGCGAACAGCGCGACCGCGGGCTGCTTCTCGCGCTTCTTGCACGCGGCGTCAAACTCCTTGCGGATCGCGCCGCGGTAATTGTAGATGGTCTTGTTCATCAGGTCTGCCTTCTTGAGCTCTGTGAGCATCTGCATCATGCGACTCTTCTTGGCATTCTTGAGCAGATAGTTATTGAGCAGCTGCTCGAGGCAGTCGGGCAGCGGCACCGTCACGCCCGCGAGCCCAGTGAACCCTGTCTCGCCAAGCTTCGGGTTGGCGCGGTTGAGGGCGATGAGCAGCAGCAGCACGATGAAGGCGGGCATCGCTATGCCTTCGGAGTACACGCCCGTACCGCCCGTGCCCTTCTCGGGCTTGAAGGCGCCTGCCACGTCCTTCATCAGCGACTGCACGCGCGCATTCGAGAGCTTCTCCGTCACCAGCCCG
The DNA here is from genome assembly GCA_001275005.1 of Chrysochromulina tobinii. NCBI lineage: Eukaryota > Haptophyta > Prymnesiales > Chrysochromulinaceae > Chrysochromulina > Chrysochromulina tobinii. The sequence goes on along the minus strand of JWZX01001710.1, from coordinate 15,165 downwards.
GCGTCGCGGCACATGGAGACGAGCTCATTGTCCTGCAGCGTGATCGCTTCCTTCGTGGACGCTTGAAGCGAGCCGCCCGTGACCGACTGCGCGTAGTTGGAGAAGATCGCCTGGAGCTCTTCGAAGTTCGCCTGGAGGAGCTTGAAGACCGCCTCTTCCCAAATCGGGAAGCCGATCACGTCCACCTCCAGGCATGCATTCATCGCCACCCTCCACGTCGCAAGGAAGGCTTGATGGGTTTCGTTTGGCTGCCCCGTGAGCCGCTTGGCCGTCTCGGCAATCTTGGTGCGCGGAGGCGACGGGTAGAGTACCTCCGAGACCACCTGTCGCTCTGTGCGCCCATTATACTGCGACTTGGGATCGGGAAGCTGCCCGGGGAGTGGCAGCAGGTAGTTGTCGAGGATGCCCGCAACGCGATCGGCCATCTTGGAGCCCTTGACCTCCATGTACTTGATGTGGCCGCACAGCGCAAGCGCCTTGAGCCACTCTTCAAAGTTCACCTTGTGATTGGCATTGCCCATCTGCAGCTTGTCACCCGACCAGCCCGTGCCCTTTTTGAGATTCTCCCCTTGCTTGCCCTCCTTGGCCTGGTTGAGGATCTGCGCCACGTCAGCGTCCTGTGCGCCCGCAAAGCCAGCCTTGATGTCGAGCGCCGACAGGTTGCAGTGCACCTTGTCGACCGCCTGCCCGACCACGGGCGGCTGAGGCGTGATCCACTTATCGCCCATGATGTCGCGTTCGGTCAACTTGTCGATAAACGTGGCCATGTCCATCGAGAGGCCGCCGTCGGTCATCATCTTGTTGGTCATGGTCGCTCCTTGCTCACCCTTGCCAGCGTCAGAGCGCCAGCGCATGCGCATCGGCTCGCGACGCACCTCGATCACCTTCTGAACCTCCTTTGAGCTCACGATCTCGGCCATCCACGCTGGCACCTGATCGCGCTTCGCCTTTGCGAGCACGTTGCTCTTGAGCATCGTCTCGAGGCAGCCGGGCAGCAGGGTCATCGTGATGCCGCCCGCCGCCGCGTCCGTCTTGCCCACCTGGCCATAGTTCGGGTTGGCGCGGTAGAAGGACATGGCGACGAGGCACTCTAGGAACTCGGCGATGTTGAGCCCCTTATCCTCGATGATCTCGGGCCCCTTTTTGGCCTTGCCGAGGTCCTTCGAGCGCTCCTTGTACTCCTTCGCCTCCTGCTCCTTGACGACCTGCGCCGTCTTGGCCGCATTCTTCTTGGCCGCCGCCGCCTTGCGCTGCGCGTCGTCGCCCTCGTTGGCGCGCTGGAAGACGTTCATGACGCGCGCTTGCGGGAAGTCGGCGGTCGCCAGCCCGCAGTCGAGCGACAGGTTGTTGAGCTCGGTCTTCTGCATCGTGAAGAGCTCCGCCGTGGTGGCCGAGCCCGCGGAGCCCGTCTTCGAGTACTCCTGGAAGATGAGCTTCAAGTCGTTGTAGTGCTTGCCGAGGAGCTCAAACACCTCCTTTTCCCACAGCGGCCAGCCGAAGACGTGGGACAGGTCCATCGCACCGTAGGTGGCGAGCCACTTGGCGTCCGCGCCGCTCGACGCCCAGTCCCAGCGCGGCAGCTGCGGCTGCTGCCACTCGGTGATGACGGCATGCGCGTCCTTGTCGAGCAAGAAGTTGGCGTAGATGCCGTCGACAATGACGGCGAGCGGGCACTCGGCACCCTCTGCAGGGGTGGGATCGCCAGCGTCATCCTGCTCCCCAACCTTCATGTTGGGCGGCCGGCCCAAGTTGCCAAGGCCCTTGACCTTCTCGTACTTGATCGTGCCGCAGAGCGCAAGGCACGTGAGGAACTCGTCGAAGTCGATCGACTGGTCGCTGAGCGCCGTGCCCACCTGGCACGTGACGAAGGCGCCCTTGCACTCGATCCACGAGAGGTTGCAGTGCACCGGCGGCAAGAAGAGGCCCGTGATGTTGGGCGTGGGCGTCACTTTGAGGTCCTCGGACACATTGCGGTCCGAGAGCTCGTCGCAGAAGACGTCCATCCCGAGGGTCGAGCCTCGCCCATCCTCCTCCGCCTCGTTGCCGAAGCCCTGCGTCGTCTTCTTGCCCGCGTTCCCGAACCCGTCCTTGGTGCCCGACATCTGCGTCGCGTCCTTCTTGCACACGATCTCGAACTGCTCGCGGAGGGCGGCGTAGCGCTTCTTCTTGACGAGGGCGACCTCGGGGTCCTTGTCGACCATCTTGCGCACCTTGGCCAGCTTGTCGCGGCGCGCCTTTTGCAGGATGTTCTTGGTGAGCACGTCCTCAAAGCAGCCCGGCATCGGGGAGTCGGGCTCCACCTGCTGCCCAATCTGGCCCAGGTCGAGGTTGCCGAACTCGGGGTTCTGGCGCGAAAAGGCGAGGAACATGAGGCACTCAAGGAACTCGTGCAGCTCGAGGCCCTTGTCGCCGCCCTCGGCGCCCTTGCCTTCCTTGACACGCGCGTCGCTCTTGGACGCGACGAGGGTCGAGTCCACCTGGTCGGCGCGCATGAAGATCAGGTTGATCCTCGACATGGGAAAGGCATCAGTCGCGAGCTCGCAGTCGAGCGACAGGTTGGTCAGCTCCGTCGACTGCATCGTCATCGCCGCCTTGGCAGAGCCGGAGCCCGCCGAGCCCGATTTGGAATACTCGGAGAAGATGGACACGAGCTCCGAAAAGTACTTTTGGACGAGCGCGAAGGCCTTGTCCTCCCAAACAGGGAAGCCGTAGATGTGCGAGAGCGACATCTTGTCCCAGGTGGCGACGAGGCGCTCATACTCCTTGGGCTCCTGCCCCTTGAGCGGCGATGTGAGCTTCTTGTAGTCGAAGCGCGGCGGCACCGGCACGCATGCGTCGTTGATGACGGCCTGCTCGTCGCGGATCATGCACCAGTTGTCCACCATCGCCATGAACTTGTCCGCGTTCGTCATCTCCTTGATCTCGGCGTATTTGATGTACCCAATGAGGCCGAGCAGCACGATGAACTCCTCAAAGTCGATAGTCTCTGCCCCCTCGTTGCTCTCGGCAGAGTCGCGGCCGGTGAACCCGTTCTGGCACGTGGTGAACGCGCCCTTGACGTCGAGCCACGAGAGGTTCATGTGCTTCTCGGGGAAGACGTCGCCCTTGACCTTCGGATGTGGCTTGATGAAGATGTCACCCGAGCAGCGCCGCTTCGTCAGCTCATCCTGCAGCATGTCCATCGACATGACCTGCTGCCCGAAGACCTTGCGAACGCCCACCGCGGTGACATCGTCCCACGCGCGAGCCACCTTTTGGGTGAGGCCCTTGGCATCCTTCTTGTTCTGCAGCTTCCTCTTCACCTCGGGCATCATCGCGAGGACGTCTGCATTCGTCTCGAAGGACGACTTGACCAGAGCAAGCGCGTCGCGCTTCGCGTTCACCAGGATGTTCTGCTTGAGCAGCGTCTCAAAGCAGCCGGGGAGCGGGTACGCGCACTCGTCGTGCCCAAGCTCGCCCAACTTCGGGTTCGCGCGGAAGAGGGCGATGGAGACGATCGCCTCGAGGAACTCGACGAACGTGAGCGCCTTGTCGCCCGCCTGCGCAAACTCGCCCCTCATCACCGTGGTCTCGACCTCCTGAATGCGATCGGCGACGCGAGAGAGGCGCTGGTCCTTCCCCTCAGCGAGCGCGCGCACGTCCTGCTCGCCCACCTTGGCATCCTTCTTGATGCCCATCACCTTGACCGTGGTCGCCTTCATCGTGTCGTCGATCTGGTCGGCGCGGATGAAGACGTTCTGCACGCGCATCGAGGTGAACTGATCGGTCATGATGCCGCAGTCCATCGCGAAGTTCATAAACTCGGTCTGCTGCATCGTCGTGAGCGCCGCCATTGAGCCGGCGCCCGCCGAGCCGCTCTTGCAGTACTGCGAGTAGATGGACGAGAGCTCGCCGAAGCTCGCGGACAGCAGCTCGAAGACCTGCGCCTCGAAGTCGGGGAATCCCCACAGGTGGGACAGGTCCATCTTCTCCCAAGTGGCCATAAACGTCTTGGGCGGAGGCGCCTTGCCGGGCACCGAGAACTGCACCACCGGGTTGAAGCGCGGCGGCGGAGGCGCCAGGATGGGCTGCAGGCACGCCAGCTCGTCCGCCGTGCCGAGGTAGTTGGCAAAGATGGCCTCGACCTTCTGTCCGAGACTCATGTTCTCAACCTCCTTGTACTTGAAGGCGCCGCAGAGCGCGAGGCACGTGACGAACTCATCGGAATTCACAGTATTGTTCGCGTTGCTCGCCTCGACCTTCTGTGCCGTCACGAATGCTCCCTTGGCATCGATGATCGTGAGGTTCGTACGCACCGACGGGAGCGTCTTCCCCTTGACCGGAGAGATCGGCTGCACCATCACTTCCTTGGCCACCCCAATTTCGAAGAGCTCCTGCATCAGCCGCTCGAGGCTCACCGACTTGCCGTCGGCCTTCTTGGGGCTCGAGGCGGTCGCAGCCACGTCTGCCTTCGCGAGCTTCTCGAAGCGCGCCTTGAGCGCATCCTTATTCTTGCGGATGGCCTCCATCGCCTTCGGGTCGGCGAAGAGCTGCTTCTTCGTCTCCGCGAGCGCGTCGCGCTTCGCGTTGAGCAGCAGGTTGTCCTTGAGCATGGTGACCAGGCACTCGGGCAGGGGCGTCTTGACGAAATCCTTGGACGTGCCCTTCTTGCCGAACTCAGGGTTCGCGCGGTGGAAGGCGAGCTTCACGACTGCCTCGAGGAACTCATGCAGCTCGAGGTTCCCGTCCGCAGTCGCTCCCTTTTTTAGGGCGGCCGGGTCCTTGACCGCATCCGCGGACTCGAAGACCTGCACGACGCGTTCCATGGGGAAGTCAGCGGTCGCGAGCGAGCAGTCGAGGGCGAGGTCGGTGAGCTCAGCCTGCTGCATCGTGAGCGCGGTCGCGGAGGCGACGGCAGAGCGGTCGGACTTGGTGCCCTTCTCGCTCTTCGCGTACTGCGCAAAGATGGACTGCAGCTCACCGAAGGCGCCGTAGAGGGCGAAGAAGACGTCCTCCTCCCACAGAGGGAAGCTGAAGAGGGTCGAGAGGTCCACCCTCTTCCAGTTCTCGATGAAGCCAGCGTCCGCGCCTGAGGCCGCCGGATCATAGCGAACGAGGGGTGGGTAGAGCGCATCGGTGATGGCCTGCGCGACTGTCTTCTCGCCCGAGTACTCGAAGCAGAGCGCCTCCGCACGCTGTGCAACGTCCATCCCTTCATCCTTTGGTCCACCGTTCTTGACGGTGCCGTACTTGAAGTTGCCGCACAGCGCGAGGCAGATGACGAACTCATCAAACGTGATCGTGTCTCCGTCGATATCGCCCACGCCCACCGTCGTGAAGCACGTCTTCGCGTCCGCCATCGTCAGCACGCACTTGAACTCCGGCACCTCGGCACCGGCCGTCTGCGGCGTCGGCTTGGCGACCACCTCGCCCACGATGCCCTTCTGGAAGAGGTCGTCACAGAAGCGATCGATGCCCATCTTGGGTACCAGCCCCTTCTTAACCGTCTTGTCGAGCTTGCAGCTCGCCTCGAAGAGATCGCGCAGCTTGTCGCGCCGCGGGCGCAGCCGGTTGAGGATCTTGCGGTCCTTCTCGATGAAGCCGCGGAACTTGGTCAGCTCGTCGCTCTTCGCGTTCTTGAGGACGCATTGCTCGAGCAGGGCCTGGAGGCAGTCGGGGAGCGGTAGCTCGACAGCGTTGCCGACCTGAGCATACTTGGGCTGCGCGCGGTGGAACGAGATCATCACGAGCGCCTCGAAGAACTCGTGCAGCTCGAGCGCGCCGTCGCCCGCGCCCGCCTTTTGGCCGGATTTGGACTTGCCATCTTTGGCATCGTCGACCACATCGGCGCGCTCGAAGAGCTCGATGATGCGTGTCATCGGGAAGTTGGCCGTCGCGAGCGAGCAGTCGACGGCGAACTGCGTGAGCTCCGTCTGATCCATCGTCGACGCGCCCCTCGCCCCCCATGCAGTGGACTTGCCGATGCCCGCGTAGTTGGCAAAGATCGCCTTGAGCTCTCCGAAATTCGTCTTGAGCAGCTCGAAGACCTGCGGCTCCCAAATCGGGAAGCCGTGCAGGTGTTGCAGGTCCATCTTGTTCCACACGTCGAGCGCCATCTCGTACTCATCTCGCGGCTGTCCGCCGCTCGGCTGCGAGTACGAGGCGTCGAAGCGCATCATCGGCTCGACCACCGCCTTGGTGATCACATCGTGCTCCGATCCCCATTTCGTCTCGTCCTCGCCGCGTATGTAGTTGGAAAAGAGGCCTTCCACACGCTGCTCGAGAGTCATCTCCTCGACCTCCTCGTACTTGATGTGGCCGCACAGGGCGAGGCACAGAATCCACTCATGGAAGTCGATCGTCAGCAACGAGTTCACGCCGTCTTTGGTCGTGTCCTCGCGCTGCGCCGCCATGAAAGCCGACTTGATGTCCATCTGCGACAGGTTCGAGTGGTACGACGGCATCTGCATCCCCTTGATCGCGGGCGTAGGCGTAACCGTCAGCTCGCGCACGATACGGCGCGAGCCCTTGTCATTGTCGCCCTTGCCGCCGCCCTGCTGCCCCATGTCCTCGCAGAACATCTCCATTGAGAGAACTTCCTTGCGCTCGACCTTCATGGGGCCCTTGCCATTGCCGACGGACTTCCACTCCTTGTACAGCGGCTTCTCATACTTTTTGAAGAGAGCCTTGATCTCCGCCGAGGCGAGGATCTCCGCCTTGATGGCGACCAGACCGTCCTTCTTGGCCTTCTTGAGCACATGCTTATCGAGCAGCATCGTGAGGGTCTGCCCCGCGTCCAGCTTGACCGCGTAATTGGAGCCCTGCTCGCCGTAGTCAGGGTTGAACCGGTAGAAGCCGAGCATCACGAGGAACTCGAAGAACTCGTGCAGCTCGAGCCCGCGGTCACCTCCCTTGGCCGTCTCGCCCGTGACGTCGAAGTGGTTCGCCTTGGACTCCTGGAAGGTGTCGTCCACCTGGTCGGCACGCCGGAACAGGTTGATGACGCGCGTCATATTGAAGTCCTTGGTAAGGACGTCGATGTCGAGGCACATGTTGCCTAATTCGGTCGACTGCATCGTGAGCGCCATCTCGGCGCTCGACGCGCCCGCCGTACCCGTCTTCGCGTAGTACTCATAGACGGCCTTGAGCTCCTTGTAGCAACTCGCGAGCTTTGCAAAGGCCACCTCCTCCCACAGCGGGAAGCCGAAGATGTGCGTAAAGTCCATCTTGGCCCAGAGCTCAAGGAAGGCCTTATCGGCGCCGCTGCTCGCGTAGTCATAGCGCGGCAGCGGCGGGTACAGGCAGTCGGAGATGACGGCCTTCTCGTCCTTGCGCTGCAGGTAGTTGTCGATGATGCCCTCGACCTTTTGGGCGAGCGTCATGCCCGCAATCTCCTCGTACTTGATGTAGCCGCACAGCCCGAGCAGGTTGCAGAACTCGCCGTAGTCGACGCAGACGCCGGCCGCGGACGTGTTGGAGCTGCCGCCGCTGCCGGAGCCCTGCGCCGTCGAGAAGGCGCCGCGGATGTCGAGCTGCGACAGGTTGGAGTGCACCGCGGGCACGTAGGTGCCCGAGACGGCGGGCTTGGGCGTGACGATCACGTCCTTGGCCACCTTGCGCTGGTTCATCGCCTGGACGAGCTGCTCCAAGGTCATCGTGGGCTCCTTGGTCGCGGACGCTTTCTTGTTTGAGTGCGCCTCGAAGCCCTTACGGAGCGGCCCGGCCACCTTGTTGAAGACGGCGCGGATCTCCGGGTCCTTGGCGATGATCTTGAGCACCTTGGCCAGACCGTCCGTCTTCGCCTTGGCCAGGATCGACTTCTTGAGCAGCGTGTCAAGGCAGCCTGGCATCGGGTGCTCAACGATGGTCGCCGCGTTCGTCGTTTTCGAGTGGCCGACGCTCCCATACTTGGGATTGGCGCGAGCCAGCGCGATCATGCACAGGAGCTCGAAGAACTCGGGCAGTTCCAGACCGCGGTCGCCGCCGCTCACCTGCTGCCCCTTGACGACGCCCGTGGCCTCGTCGCGGTACAGCGTGTCGTCCACTTGGTCGGCACGCAGGAAGAGCGAGATGAGCTTGGCGTCCGTGAACTGCGCGTTGCACAGCTCGCAGTCGAGCGCGAGGTTCGTCAGCTCCGTCTTCTGCATGTTGAGCGTCTGCGCCGCCGAGCCGCTGCCAGCGGTGCCCGACTTGGCATACTGCTGGAAGATCGACTTGAGCTGATCGTAGTTCGCTGCGAAGATGCCGAAGGCCTCCTTCTCCCAGAGCGGGAAGCCGAGCACATGCTTCAGGTCCATCTTGGACCACGTGCTGATCATCTCGGGCGCCGCGCCGCTGTTGGCGTAGTCGTAGCGCGGGAGTGGCGGGTAGAGGCACTCGGAGATCCACGCGTGCTCGTCCTTGCGCCCGTGCTTGTGCTCCGTGCCCTTTGCCCACTTGCCCGCGGCCTTCTCGCCGTCTTGGGCGTGCCGGTAGTTGTAAAAGATGCCTTCGACGCGCTGCGCAATGGTCATCTGCTCGATCTCCTCGTACTTGATGTGGCCGCACAGCGCGACGCACATGTAGAACTCGTCGAAGGTGACGGTGGTGTTCGAGTCCTCGACCTTCTTGTTGACCTTGCCTTTCTTGGCCTGCTCTTTATCGACCCGATCTTGCGCGGTCACAAACGCGCCCTTAGCGTCGAGCCACGAGAGGTTCGAGTGCACGGAAGGCGGCGTGGTGCCCGCGACGGCGGGAGTAGGCGTGACGACGAGGTCCTTGAGCAGCGTGCGCTCGATGAAATCCTTCATCATGATCTCGAGCGTCCAGGTCGGCTCCGAGCCGGCCTCGTTGCCGTCCACGGCGCGCTCCTTGAACTCCTCGAGGAAGTAAGCGCGGTGCTCCTTGAGCACCGCCTGGCAAGCGACGTCGGACATGATGACCTTCTTAATCTTGGCGAGCGTGTCCGTCTTCGCCTTCTTGAGCAGCACGTCCTTGAGAAAGGTCTCGAGGCAGCCTGGCAGCTCGATGTACTTGCTCTTCTGCTCAAGCTTGCGCACCGAGCCATCCGCTTTGAGCTCGAAGGCCTTGTTGTTCGAACCCACCTCGCCATACTCGGGGTTGGTGCGCTCGAAGGCGAGCATCACGACGCACTCGAGGAACTCAGCCAGCTCGAGCCCCTTGTCGCCGGCCTCGGCGCCTTTGCCCGTGGCCACGCGGTGGTCGGCGTCGGTGGCCTTGTACGTGTCGTCCACCTGGTCCGCGCGCTTGAAGATGTTGATGACGCGCGTCATCGAGAACTTGGCCGAGTTGAGCCCAACATCGATGGCGAGCGTCTGCAGCTCCGTCTGCTGCATCGTGAGCAGCGCGCCAGTTGAGGACGAGCCGGCGGTGCCGCTCTTGGCATAGTAGTCGAAGATGCCGCGCAGCTGCTCGAAGTTCTCATGTAACAGGTTGAAGACGCCCTCCTCCCACAGCGGGAAGCCGTACACGTGCGACAGGTCCATCTGGCCCCAGAACATGAGGAAGGACTTGAAGTCGGCGGGCGACTCGCCCTCGAGTGGCTTGGCCAGCGAGGTGTTGTAGCGCGGCAGCGGCGGGTAGCAGTACTTGCTGATGACCTTGTGCTCGTCTTCCTCCTGCAGGAAGTTGCGGATGATGGCCTCGACCCGGTTGGCGAGCGTCATCTCCGAAATCTCCTGGTACTTGACCCAGCCGCACAGCGCGAGCGTGTGTAGGAACTCCTCGTAGTCGATGTTCGCGCCGTCCTTGCCGTCGGCCTTGTTGTCATTGCCCGTCCGCTGCGCTGTCGAGTAGATCCCCTTGACGTCAAGGTTGGACAGGTTGGAATGGCGCGGCTCGACCACGGTGCCGGTCACCTGCGGCGTCGGCGACACCATAATGTCCTTGAGCACGTTCTTGGAGCACCCGCGCCCGCCGTCGCCCTGGAAGTCAGGCCCCATCCAGATGATGAGCGTCTCGAGCGAGATCGTCTTGATCCCGAGCTCCTGAATGCCCTTACGCGTCTCGTACGCCTTCGCCTCGAACATCCTCTTGAGCCCGTTCTCCTTGTGGCGTGTCTCGGGCAGGAACTCGTACGTTTTGAAGTGGGCCTGCACCTCGGGGTCGGTCTTGACTTGCTCGAGGATCTCGCGCATCATGTCGCGCTTAGCCTTGGGCAGGATGTCGTTCTTGAGCGTGTCCTCGAGCACCTTGGGCATCACGCCGCCCTTGACCTCGCGGTTGCCCACCGAGCCGTACTTGGGGTTGGCGCGATAGAAGGCGATGCGCACGATCAGCTCGCAGAACTCGAAAAGCTCAAGGGTGTTGTTGCCGCCCGTCTTGCGCTTGTCGTACAGCTCGTCGCCCTTGAACCGGCCCGCCATCACCTTCTTCGCGTCCGACTGGTCCGACTGCTCCATGAGCATGTGGATGCGCGCCATCGTCCACGAGCCGATCGGACCGTCCTTGGCGGCCAGGCCGCAGTCGAGCGCAAAGTTGGTCACCTCCGCCTGCTGCAGCACGAAGGCGCTCTCGGCCGAGGTGCCCACGCCCCCGCTCTTCGAGTAGTACGCGAAGATGCTCGCGAGCTCGTTGAAGGCGGCGCCGAGCAGCAAGTACACCTCCTTCTCCCACAGCGGCCAGCCGTGGACGTCGTTCAGGTCCATCTTCTTCCACATCGAATTCCAGTCGGGCACCTCGTAGATGGCCTTCTCCTCGGGCGTGCTCAGGTCCTTGTCGCAGTTGAAGCGCACGAGGCCCTTGGCGAACGCATAGTTGATCGCATGGTTGAGCCGGTCGCGGATGACGTAATCACGGTAGTCGAGCTCGGGCACAGCGGCCGTCATCGTGCGCACGAAGCACTCGACCTTCTCGTGGGGTGGCAGGCGATCAAGCGTGCGGAACATGTTGAGGCCACAGAGCGCCACGAGCTTCTTATACTCGGCAAAGTCCAGCAGCGACGAGGCGGCGAGGAGCTGCTTGTCGCCCGTGAGCATCCCTAGGATGGCCTGCTCGCGGTCCTGTGCTTCAATGAAGGCGCGCTCCGCGTCGAGTCGTGAGAGCTCGTAGTATACGTTGATGTCCGGGTTGCCACGGATCGGGTCAGGCACGAGCTCCTTCATCTCGACAAACATCTTCTGGCGCTCGATGTCCTTGATGAAGTCCTCGACGTTGAGCAGCGGCACCTCTGGGGGGCTCGCGTGGAGCCCGTCGCCCTTGGGCCGCTTGCTCGGGTCGAGAATCTTGGTTTGGCGCTTCGCGATCGCGAGGAACTGCTTCTCGAGGGGACCGCTGAAGGCGCGCAGGACCTCGTTGACCTCGGCCGACTCCATCTGCGCGCGCACCGCCCCCATCGCGTCATTCTCCACGAGGGGCAGAATGTGCTTGTGCATGAGCTGCTTGTAGCCCTCGCCGCCGTTGCCCGCCTTGATCGCCTTCTTGCCGCTCGCCGAAGTGGCCATCATCTTGATCGAGACGCGCAGCAGCGCCTCGATGAACTCGGCGAAGCAGAGCTCCTTGTTCGCCTTGGCAGCGACGCCCTTCTTCGACTCCTTCGCCTTCGCCTTCTCCTCCTTGCTCGCACGGTCGCAACGGTTGTGCGCGTCGTTGAGCTCGCCCGTCGACACGGGAATCTTCGCCTCCTTGCACATCTGGATCCACTCGCGCAGCGACATGGTGAAGCTGTCGGAGGCGGTCTTGCCGGTGGCGCCCGGCGCGGCGCCCTTTTTGCAGTACTCGAAGAAGATGGAGCCGAGAGCCTTCAGGTTGGCGTGGGTCAGGTCGAAGGCGGGCTTGTGCCAGAAGAAGAAGCCCGGCAGGTCGCTCGCGTCAAGCCCGGCCCACGTGGTCAGCATGGCTTGGAACTGCGAGTCGGCCTCGCCCGGCAGAGCGCGCGCGTCGAGGGTCGGGTCGAAGCCGCGCCCGTCCGACGGCTTGACCACGGGCCCGGTCAGGTCGGTCAGCCCCGCCTTCGCCGCAGCGTCCTCGCGCCCCTCCTTGCTCATCCAAAGGGCGGAGCGCCCAACGGCCGAGCGGTTGACACCCTTCTTCTTCTTGGGCGTGATGCTCTTCTTCGCACTGGCAAAGCTCGCCAGGATCGACTGCAGCTCGCCGCTCTCCTTCATCATCGTGAGCGGGTCCTCGGACGTGTGCGGCCGGATGGATACCTGCACGCCGTTACCCACCTTCTTCCTCTCCAGGCGCGGCGAGCCGTTGCCCTTACGCAGCGCGCAGATGCGCAGCATCTCCAACTCGGGCATCGACTCGCCATCGAGCGAGCCCGTCTGCACGTGAATGTTGCACTCCGAGGGCGTGCTCTCAATCACCTCGAGTAGCGACTGCAGCTTGAACCCCTCGAGCTCCGCAGCGAGCTGCAGCTTGATCAAATATGGGTCGAGCCACGGCAACGGCCCGACGTTCATCGAGCGCTCTTCGCCGCTCAGGAGCACCTGGGGCGAAAATGCGAGCACCATCCGCGCGTGAAGCGCGAGGCCCGCCCGGATGGCCGCGTAGCCGCCCATCGAGGCGCCCACAATGATCAGCTCACGAGGCTGCACGAGCGCTATCTCGGCTTGCAGCATCTCAATCACCGAGTTGAAACCACCCGAGTCACCCTGCGCCAGGCCCCGGTGGAACCAGGAGTGCGTCGGGTCGCGCACGACAAGAGCGAACTTGACGCCGCTCTTCTTGCAGAGCTTGAGAAAGTTTTCCGGCTTCACGCCGCCCTTCTGGGGCAGACCGCCCAGCTTATCGTTCTCGCCCGCAAAGCCAATGACCATCGTTTCCTCCGCGCCATCGCCCTCAGCGGGCGTCTCGTACGACTTGAGCACGGGATCGCCCATCTTCTCACGCAAGAAGGACGCCTCCGCATTGAGCAGCAGCCGCTGCCGCGAGCGCGCGAGTCGAGGCGGGCGTCTCTCAGGCGCTTTCAGGGCATGGGCGCGCGCACAGGCATTTGGCGCTGCGGGCTGGCAGGCGCAGGAATCGTTTCGTGTCGCACCATCTTTTTCATATCGTCGTCCTTTCCGACCCGGCTAAGCTTATCGAGGACGTCATTTTCGTTCTCTTTGAAGACCTCCGTCATCCAATCAGAGAAGCTGCCGGCGTCGAACAGGGGCGGCGGGCCAGCGGCGAGCGGTGCCTCAGGCAGCGGCTTCTCATTCGTGATGAAGAACGGCAGTTCCTCGACGGATCGCGAAGTCGACCGAGCCGACGCCATCCCCTTTGGGGGCCGCCAACCTCTGAGGCTGAAGGGTCACTCTGATCTGTGCCCTGTCGATTTTCGTCGCACACGACCGACGCCAAACGCGTTCCAAACTTCGTTGTTCAGTTCCAAATCATTTTCCAAACTTGAGACTCTAAAGAGAGCCCGACACAGCGCTTTTCAAAATCCTCCGAAGACACAACACACATATACATGTAGCAAGCAAGCAGGTGCTTTTCTTGTTTCGACTACTCAAGGCGTCTTGAGTCAGGGGGGCTACCAGTGTCTTCGATGCCCACGGCGGCGTTTTGCCCCCCTAGCCCACTGGGATGGACCCAACCCATGCCTCCTTAGTTCCTGACTTCAGGTTTTGCCTAGAAAACAAGTTTGGCGCCGACCTGAGAACTTTGTCCTCAAAAAACATGGCTCCCGCGCCCTGTGGGCACGCGGCCGAGGCCTCTCCGTGCATCGCACGCATGTTGGAGGTACGCATCTCGAATGTTGGGCTCCGTTCAAGTGCTCTGCTATAAATGCTGTCATCGCATCGCGTCACAGCCGTGCGGGAGCCTTGACTTTGGGGGTGGCACACTCGATGTCCACGGTGGGGCGTGCACACGATGCACAACGCGTCACGCGACCATGCGCTCGGCGCGGAGCGCTGCATCGATGCTACCGATGCTGCTCTCGCATCGCTTTCTAGCTGTGCCTGTGTGTTGAACTCGGGCGATGGGAAGTGGACGTGCGCACGAGGCATCGCGAGCGATGAGGGTATGCGCTCGGCTGCAACGCAGTGGCCCTCGGCGATGGCGGTGCGTGCTGCTGTGGCTATCACTATGACGTACGAGCCCGGCCGGGGTTCGACCCCTCGGCGAGCTGAGCCGACCACCTCACGAGTGAGCTGGGGGAGATATCTCTTATCGGTCCTCGACGAGCAGCGACGCCACGGGCAGAATGGCACCACGTGCGGCCTCTCACGCATCGCCCTCGCCCGAAGCATCGCCCTTGCCCGACGCGTCGCCCTCGCCCAACGCGGTGCCATGACGTGACCCTTGATGCGGACATATCGCCGTCGACCGAGTATCATGCATGCCATTTGCAGGCGTGTCACTGATGATGCCTGAGTGACACTGATGATGCCTGAGAGACACTGAACGATGATCTCGTGAGCTCACTGAGTGTCAGACTGTGACACCATGATTGCGAGTGAGGCCTCGGTGGAAACCCTTCGTTCAGAAGGACGTCCTGATAGCCAAGTGGCATGCATTCTCACAAATAGGTCAGCCCGCCGACCGTTTTCCTTCACACAAGATGATACCCCCATGGGCGGTTATCTCGGCGTCTCGCCCACGTCGGTGGGTACTTACCTCCCGATGGGCAGAGCGAGAGCGCCCGCGCAAGTATAATTTAACCCATAATCCACGACCACGTCGTCGCCGTAACGCAGCTGAAACACCGCGTGAAGTGGGCGCGGAGTCCGCGGAGCGCGGTGGGGAGGGACAGAATGGAGCAGTGCATCGCGCATCGAACACCGCTCACACACAGACAAGGCTTTATTCATTCTGAAAACGTACGCGCTCCAGCGCGGCGCATGTACCTTTAAGAGAGCTAAAGAGCATAGGAATTCGAATTCATATGGTATGGCACAGACTCGCGTCACAGCCACGAGTCCGTGCGCCTAGATGGCATGCACGCGGCCACCTGTGAGATTGTCAACTTAACAGCGACGGCAGCATCACCGTCGAGAACCTGCAGCACTAGCAGCAGAGCACCCGCGGCGCAGGGTCAACGGCGGCGCTGCGGCAACGGCGGTACCAACACGTCGTGGGAAGTGCGAGCGCAACTTTCAGGCCAGCCGAGTCATGCGTTGAGCAGACCTGAGACGAAAGCGGCGCTCAGAGCACGCCGACCCGCGCTCCTGAGCAGAGTTGAGGCGAAGAGGAGCGCGAGGAGTGAGTGTGAGGAGTGAGGTTCAGGGCTCAGATGGGCGCGGTCGGGAGCTCGCC
>JWZX01001709.1:0-14972 GCA_001275005.1 Chrysochromulina tobinii | reverse complement strand
GCAGGACGAACTGCAATCACACCTTCTGCGAGGAATGCCTGGTAAAGTACGTGCACACCTGGGTGGTGAATGGGCAGAGAATGGCTCAACGCCCGCTACGCTGCCCAGTGTGCAGCGTGGGGCTCGCTCCATTCGACGTGCCCGCGCGGGTACGGCACCTGATGGTGTGGCGCGAGCTGGTCAAGCCGGCCACCGCTGCCGCCGCCGCCGTCGCTGCCGGCGGCGGCGGCGGCGGGCATGGACCACTGCAGCCCCCACCGTTCCTGGATAGGACGAGGTCAGAGGGACCAGTGCAGCCTCCACCGTTCCTGGAAAGGACGAGGTCAAAGCTGTCGCTGAAGGCTTGCGTTTGCTGCTGCATCAGCTGATCACGCACGCGGTTCGGTGCCACGGCTCACACAGATCAGGTGCGCGCTCGTTGCGCACTATAATATGTGGCCTGAGGTGCATCGTCTGGTACGCAGCAGCCTGCCTGCTCGAAAATTATTCGGAACTGCGCAGCGCCACTGCCGCTTCAGCCGTTCATCGCTGCCTCCCAGCTGCTGCGTACCATGCTTGGCCGCCCCTTCCTCCTGCATCGCCTCGGACTCAAGTACGACATGAATCATAATGGCGGCACCAATCATGATGGCGGCACCGTGCTCAGTCACATTCTAGTCAGATAGAACCTATTCCGTCAGAGGGTTATCAGAGGGTCCCGTCCGCCATCGGCATCGCCGCTGCTGTGGGGTGCCCCTGGGACCATCTAACGGCTTTAGATCGACACTGGACCGAAGTTCACACATGTGGCCCTTTAAAGGAAGTTACAACCCTTAATATATAGCCGAAATTTGCAGCCGAAATTGGGGTTGGAAAGCGCACACAAAAATGGCGAATGTTTTGCCGGCCGCGAGCGCGCCAGACGAGGCCTCGATGGCGGCCAAGGAGCGACGGGTAGCGCTGCAGCCATCTCTACGCCCACCTGTCGTCGAAGAGTACATGTTTCGCGGCTCGTACACGACGGAGGAGTGCTCCATCTGCTTAGAGGAGGTGCACCTGCGCAGGACGAACTGCAATCACACCTTCTGCGAGGAATGCCTGGTAAAGTACGTGCACACCTGGGTGGTGAATGGGCAGAGAATGGCTCAGCGCCCGCTACGCTGCCCAGTGTGCAGCGTGGGGCTCGCTCCATTCGACGTGCCCTCGCGGGTACGGCACCTGATGGTGTGGCGCGAGCTGGTCAAGCCGGCCACCGCTGCCACCGCCGCCGTCGCTGCCGGCGGCGGTGGCGGCGGGCATGGAACACTGCAGCCTCCTCCGTTACTGGATAGGACGAGGTCAGAGCTGTCGCTGATTGCTTGCGTCTGCTGCTGCGTCAGCTGATCACGCACGCGGCTCGGTGCCACGGCTCACACAGATCAGGTGCGCGCTCGTTGCGCTCTATAACATGTGGCCTGAGCCTGCCTGCTCGAAAATCACTCGAAACTGCACGGCGCTACTGCCGCTTCAGCCGTTCATCGCTGCCTTCCAGCATTGCTGCTGCGTGCCATGCTTGGCCGCCCCTTCCCGTCCTGCATCGCCTCGGACTCTAAAATCATTGGATTATGGCGCCTGTTCGCTATCGCCTATCGCGGTTATGGCCGGGCGGTGCGATGCGACAACGCTCCCGGAGGGCATGTGCGTTAGGAACGGAACTTCTTAGACTATGTTCCCGATGATTAGGCACCGTGTTCAGTCACATAAGTCACATAGGGACCTATTCCGTCAGGGTCACCCTCGGAGGGTTCGCCGTCCGCCATCGCCGTTGGTCATGCCGTTGGTACTTGCTGGCCCGATCCGTCCCGCTCTCCCGGCCGCGCCGCGCGTCGGCCGGTTGCGGACTCCCGCCAAGCGCCCCGACCACCTCCTCCCCGCCCGGCCGATCCGCTCGCTCGCTCCCGAGCCTCGGCTGCGCCTATCCTCTGCTCTCCACCATTAGTTTCGATTGCGATCGACGATTGCGATCGACGATTGCGACCGCCAGATTGAGCGCACCGTGGCACATCCCACTCAACCCAACTCAACTAACCCACAACTACCTCCACTTCTTCAGCACGTTCACTTGAGGAGCTTGGCGACGTCCTTGGCGTTCTGCGCATGGCTCTTGACGCCGGTGGTCTTCGCAGTTCCTACCATACTCGTGTAGGGCCCCCACGAGCTCACCAGCTTCAGTGAGGTCGTGGCCGATCGCGACGTCATCGACATTTCCTCCGCCGCATATCTCGCCGCAGCCTGAACTCGTATCGAAGGCGCACCGAACGCACAAGATTTGTGAGATGAAATGATAGCGCGGCGTTATGGGATGAGATGTGTTTGATTCGCATAGATCAGCACACCTGCTCACGGCGCTTCTCCTTCATGCGGACCATCTTGTTGCGCACGATCTTACGCCAGTAAGATCCGTCCTCATTCGGCTGAATCACGGTGAGAGTGCCCTCGACGTCGCAAGCAAGCATCATCGACTGCTCCTCACCTTCAAAGTTGGCACAGTCGGCCCCTTCCATGCCAGCTTCCACACTTCCGATGACGCATTCCTGCTGTACGCCCGATGCGACCACGACAATCTTCTTGCCGAGGAGCTCGTCCGCCCCGGTGACAAGACCGAGGGGAGCGAGGGTCGACGGGTCGTACTCGATGAGCCTACCGTCATACACACCGAGGACTTGGCCGGTATTCATCTTCCACCAC
This sequence comes from Chrysochromulina tobinii, assembly GCA_001275005.1. Classification (NCBI taxonomy): domain Eukaryota; phylum Haptophyta; order Prymnesiales; family Chrysochromulinaceae; genus Chrysochromulina; species Chrysochromulina tobinii. The sequence continues at coordinate 12,266 of JWZX01001709.1, read as the reverse complement.
GCGATCGTGTCCATGTCCACGTCGTCACCGCGGCTCGCATCGATACGCAACGGATCGTCGGCTGACGGCGGCACGTAGTTCTCGTCGCCCTCGGCGGGGCTGTAGACCTTTGTGAACTGTTCGTGGATGTAATCGTCGTGCTCGTGCGCATAAACACCAACCTCGTGAGTCGAATCCGAGTACGTGATCGTGGCATCCAGGCGGATGCTGCCGCCATCGACGTGGTTGACCGTGCAGATCTCGAAGCCCTCCTTATTGCCGCGCACCAGCCGCGACTGCTGGCGCGTGTCGCGCGATGCACCCGAGCGCATGACAGATGTCTGGGCGAAGACGCACGAGCCACGGTTCGGGTACGGCCCCTGCTCGCGCGGGATGGTTGGGAACGTGATTGAATCTTGGTAATCCTGTCCGAGATGGAAGTGCCCCGAGAACCACGCCTTGATGCTTCGATGCTTTCGGACGAGCTCGATGAACTTGCGGGTGGTCTTCCCGCCCGAATGGTTCAACCAGCAGCAGCCGTTCACCACGTGGTTCTCTTGCAGCACGCGCAGACCCGAGCCAATTGGAGGTGCATGAGAGAACATGAAGATCTTCCAGCCCTCCTCCGCCGGGTGCTCTTCGAGCATGCTCTCGAACCACGCGAGCTGAGCCTCGTCGATCGTGACCTCGTGCGAGGTGTACTTGGCGTCGCGGAAGACGGTGGATCCCAGCCCCACGATCAGCGTCTTTTCGGCCACTTGCGTCATAAAGTGCGGGGTGGGCTTGCCATGGATGCGGAGGAAGGCCTCGAGGTTGGCCTTATCTGTGGCGAACTCATCGATGCCCTCAAGGTCATGGTTGCCTGCGATGACCTCGTATGGGGCTCCAAACGAGGAGAGGAACTGATGGGCTAGCTCATGACATTCGGTGGTGCCAGCAAACAGCTCATTGGTCTTGTCAGGATACACAGACTTGGACTCACCGAGATCGCCCAGAGAGATGACGAAGGCGCTGACGCCTACTTTCTTCGCATCCTGGATGATCGGCACGAAGTGGGAACGGCCGGTTCCATAGTCCTCCATTTTGCGCGGATCGAGATGAAGGTCTCCGAGGATGGCCAGCATGAAAGTGTCACTGCTGGGTACCTGACACCCATCATCATTGCAGAGCTCATCCTCATAGAATGTGGTCGGTTGAAAGATTTCGTTGCCGGATTCAAATGTGAGCGCCATCTGCGAGGTCGTTGCACGCCTGATGTGACACGTTGGCCAGCGCCCCGCACATTTATATGGCATAAGCTTCGCTGCAGTTGCAGCGAGCAACATCATGCTGATCATGCCAAAAGAATCTCGCGTCATTTCTGATCTTCTAGTTACTAATTTTGGCATCAAAATTGACGACATAAGAGATCATCAGAAACCCTAATCACGCATGTTCCCGGGAGATTCCGAGATGCCGAGCATGCGCCACTCCTTTCGCGTTCAGGATGGTCGATCGCCACCCTCCAAAGAAAGCGAAAATGGCCCACGAGCGAGCACGTCCCTTGGTCTCTCAACGGGTCACGCGGTCACGTCATCTCTTAGTCATCACTCATCGACATAGTTCATGTTGATAGCCCGTAGAAAATTCCAAGGAGCCCGTCCCGGATATATGAAGGCCCCTGCGCCGCATGTGGCGGGGATAGTCATAGTGTGTGAATCTAAGATGCTCTTAGTTCTAAATTAGTTGTCCCGCCGTCGGAGACTCGAGGAGTCTGTGTCTGTGAGTGAGTTTCATACATGTACATGTGTACTGAACGCGAGCTACCCAACTGTTTATTGAAGGGACCCAAGGCCTGGCGGCGGTTGAGGAGTGCGGTGGGGGAATTTGAAGGTGGTGCCTGCATGCCCCTTCCAAGTATCCCTCCCACGTACCCTTCTTCCCTATTACGGGGCTGCGCTGGCGGGGGGGCCACATAGGGGCCACAGCAGTCAGCACATGGATCGGCTGCCAGGAGTGAGCCAGCGGCACGTCGCTGCGCTGCGCGGCGGCCGGGCGGCTAGGAAGCAACAAGGTACAAAGCGTCGGAGGTTGAGCCATGGAGCCCGGCCGGGGAGGGGATGACGCGGCGGCGTGCGTGCGGTGCCCGCTGCCTCGCCCGTGGCGCTCTCTCTTACTCTTTCTTCTAAGCTTCTATCAATTTCCCGTCCCGAACTCGGCAATCTCCACTCTTTTTCCATTGTCTCTTTATACTAATCCGTCTTCGGATCACGCGTTACCCGCGGTTCACGCCCTCCGTTCAACGACGTCCACTTCTCATGTCTCCCTCAAATGGCCTTCTTCATGAATATGTAGAAGCGCTCCGTTGCCTCCCCTTGCCGGTACTCCCACAGCCGATCGAAATAGGACGTCTGCGTGACGAGGTGGCCGCAGTCCGGGCCAGGCGTGCCGTAATAGAGCCGCACACCGCTGACCATCTCGTGATGCGGCGCCTCGGCCCCGTCGAGCAGCCGAAGGTCCTCGTTGACCAAAGCCGCGCGCGCCGTCGCGCCGGTCGGGTCACGCAGCGCGCCGAGGGTGGCGCAGAGGGCGCGGCAGTAGCGCCCGTTGTCGGAAAGGATGGTGAGGCGCCCTTGACGTTTGAGCACCCGATAGAGCGCACCAAAGAAGCTCGGCGTGAGAAGATGCAGCTCGTTGGAGGCGGACTCGATGCCCTACCGATCGACAGGCGACGCAGTGCCCGAGGCGCTCAGGGGCGCACAGTCCGCGGGCAATCACACGCAATCAACGGTGCGATGAGCGGCCGATCCGTGGCAATCTGACGAAGTTCAGCCTGGTAGCCCGAGGGCGGCTCTGGGAAGTTGCAGGGCAGTTGCAGGGCAGTTCCAGATTCACCTGGTAGCCCGAGGGCGGCTCAGGGAAGTTGATGAAGACGTGCGAGACGCTACATGGCCTCAGATGCGAACGCACGATCGCGTGCGCGTCGCCACCCATTACACACAGGTTGGGGACGCGCTGCAGCATCATCGAACGCGAGGGGAACAATTGGGCACAATCAGCAACAATCAGAAACAATTGGGCACAATCAGCAGCAATCAGGCGAGGGAAACAATTGGGCACAATCGGCAGCAATCAGCAGCAACCAAGACCACAAGCAGAGGCTAGCACGGCCATCATGGCCAATCACGGCCATTACGGCCAATATCAACCAAAGGTGGTTCTGGGTTGATCAGCACCCCGCCCCCCCCCCCTTCAAATGGCAGTTCTGGGTTGATCAGCCCCCCCCGCCCCGAAATCAAAGCGCTCGGTGTGCCCACCTGCAGGGCCATGCGCGAGAAGGTCGAGTAGACTCGATCATGACGCAGTTCGATGGCTGCCCAATTCGCTTTCCCCACATCAGCAAGTGCCTGCGCGACCGCCCATTCCCCTGTGCCCGAGGCCACTTCGAGCTTGATCGGGAGATCGCACGGGAGATCGCACGGGTCGAGGGGTGACGTGGCCGTCCGCGCCGTCGTGGGCACAGCTGTGGCAGGCGCTGCCGCCGTGGGCATCCCTGGGGCAGCCTTGCTGGCTGCGTGCGGAGCTGCTGTGGCGTTAAGGGTGGTGGCACCGGCGCCAATACGGCGCTTGTGGCGTCCGAAGACTCGGCACCAGCGCAGCCGCCCCTTGCGCGTGATCGTCTTTTCGAGCTGCCTGGCCATGCGTTGCTCAGAGGCGAGCCCGCGCCGGCACGCGCGACCGAAGCCAGCCGTGCGCTTGAGGGCCTCGAGGAGGCGTGTGGCGAGAGGGGGCGCTGGCTGTGAAGGCGCTGGCCGTGAAGGCGCTGGCTGTGAAGGCGCTCGCTGTGAAGGGCTCGCAGCTGGTGACGTCACGCCATCGGACCCGCTGCACGTGCCCCCCGAGGCGTCGCCACCGCCCTCGAGGCGTACCTGATGAAAGAGGCCATCAGAGGTCATCAGGGGCCATCAGAGGTCATCAGGAGAGATCCGCCCTCGAGGCGCACCTGATGAGAGAGGCCATCAGAGGTCATCAGGGGCCATCAGAGGTCATCAGGAGAGATCCGCCCTCGAGGCGCACCCCAAATATAAGGCAACGCCAGTAATACTCGTCTAGGGCTGGAAGCGCCGCGGCTGGCAGTGAATCGCCTTCGCCGCCGCCCTCGCCGCCGCCCTCGCCGCCGCCCCCGTCACCACCCTTGTCTCCTCTCTTGCCGCCGCCCTCGCCACAGCCCTTGCGCTGCCGCCGGAGCGCGCGCAGGTAGCGTCGGATGCGGACTGCGTCACGCTTGAGCTCCGCGCGCCGAAAGGCCGCGTGCAGTCCGGTGCCGTAACGGTTCTCATGCTCGTCGCCCTCTCCCCCGCCACCGCCACTGCCGCCGCCGCCGCCACCGCCGCCGCCACCACCCCACCATTCAGTCTCACGCCTCGCCTCATCCGCCTCCGCGGCGCAGTAGAGACTCTCGGCCCGGCGGAGCGCGCGCTTGCATGCCTTGGACCGACCGAGGAGTGCGGCGGCCTGCGCGAGCTGCATCTGCATCTCGAGCTCAGCATCACGGTGCGCCGCATCTGTCGCCCTCTGATCGTGCTGCACGATCGAGGGGTCGTGCCAAAAGTGGCAGTTGAGGCCACGCGAGCACTGCCCACGCTCCCAGAACATGCACGGGTTGACCCGCGGCGGCTTGGGGGCGTGGGCGGCGGGCGAGGACCCACGCTCCGTGTGCGCAGCGAGCAGCTTGCGAAGGCGCCTCAGGCGCAGCCCCTGGCAGAGCAGCCGTCCCATGGCGACCGTTGCCGGCACACCAGGCGTCAGATTCCACTCGGGCAGCCTCCGAAACGCCCACTGCGCCGCGCCGAGGTCGCCCGCGCGCACGCAGCCGCGCATGAACGTGTTGAGCGTGCGCACGTCCGGAGCCACCTTGGCGTCAGACATGCTGCACAGGAGTGCGCGGGCGGCCTCAAGGTCGCCGACAGCGCAGTGGCCCTTGAGCAGCGTCGTGAGCACCACATTATTGAGTGGGATGCCGGCCGCCTCCATCTTCCGCAGCATCGCCATGGCGCCCGGCAGGTCGCCGCTCGTGATGTGGGCGTTGATCATCGCCGCGTACGCAAACTTATTGGGCGTGAAGCCCTCGTGTGCGATTGACGCGAACGCGTCCTTTGCGGCGTCGAGCTCCTTGGACTGTGCATGCTGCGCAATGTGGCGGGTGAGGGCTTCGACACGGTCGTCGACCCAGCTGCTGCCGCCGCTGCCGCCCTTGCCCTTGCCTGGTGCGCCCATCGCGCGCGCGGCGGGGCGCGGGGGCGCCTACCGTGAAGAAAAAAACGTGAAGAACCATTTGGCCGTGAAGAACAGAGGGTCGGGGGTTCGGGGACGACCAGGTAAATAACCACCCCCCAAAGAAGCCAAATTGGTACGGTATACAGTAACCAATGAAAGTGGGGGGCCGCCAGCTCGGACACATTTCAGTGAGCCTCCTCTACATTATACACGAACAAATGGTATCTTCATGTCTTGATTGGCAGCACGCCCCAGCCCTAGGCAGTGTATGCTGACGTGTGGCGGTGCGCCGCCAGGATCAAGCTGTGCAGTTGTAAGCGAGCTCGTTGACAGCACCGCTGTCGGTTCCGGCATAGCCTCCGCACCAAGATCATCTGCCGGCTATGGGACTAGCCCGTGCAGCTCCACATCCCTTGCTGTCAGCTCGGGCGGCGTGTCGAAGAATGGCTGTGCGGCACAGGCCCGAACCTTAGTTTGGCCAGTGTGACGATGTGACGTTGTGACGAGCTTCTCGTACGCCTTGAGCTTCTCCTTGAGCTTCTTGTCACTACGTCACATCGTCACACTGGCCACCATGGACGAGCTTCTCGTACGCCTTGAGCTTCTCGACAAGGAGCCACGGTGGCTTGAGCGACGCGGGCATCATGCACGCGTCCACGACAGCCCGAAAGTCGCGCGTCCGCTCATACGGCAACGCTCCTTGGTGAGCGTCGTGGTGAGCATATGGCAACGCTCCTTGGTGAGCGTCGTGGTGAGCGAGGTCAGACCACCACAGGATCACGTCGCCTCGAAGCACGCGCACAGAGGAGAGCCCACGATCACGCAGCGCGGCGAACTCGGCGTGGGGGCGTAGTGGCACCCAGTCACTTGGCCGACCGGTCGCAGTCGCCAGCTCTTGGTGGACTTTGTGCAAAGCCGGCCAAGACTCGAAGCAGCCGCCAGATTCGTGCTGGTCTGTCAGCGCCAGACTCGAGTATTGCCCTAATGATGCCCTAATGATGCCCTAATGATGCCCTAATGGCGCCAGACTCGAGTCTTGAATGCACTGCAGCCCTCTCATGTCAAAGCCTTTTACGAAACCCACTTGGTCGAAATGGCCGCCGGATTCTCGCGCGTGGGGTTCGTAAGGTTCGTCACGCCCTTGGCGGCTGCGTGCTTCGACGCGTGGGGTCTCTGCCAGATCTTTAGGCTTCATGACGTCGACGCCTGGAGATACCTTTTCGATGAACTCAAGCATGCGCCTGAGCTCCACATCGCATTCGTCTGCTGACAGGACACCTCGTATAGCACCGCGAACCCGAAAAATGTCTGAACCATCGAGAGGTCGAGAGCGAGCGATGGTCCCTGGGGTGTCCCTGGGGTGGATGGAGGCAATCGTGAGACTGAGATTGAATTGAGATTGAACGTCAGAGAGCGCCGACCCGCTCGAAGAGGTCGTACCGCTTCCGCTTGGCAGGGTCTTGCAGCGTCTCGTACGCCTCTTTGATGACCTTGAAGATGGCATCGGCCCTCTCCTTGGCCTCCGGGTTCTTATCCGGGTGCCACTTGCGCGAAAGCTGGTGGAAGGCCCGTTTCACCTCCGCCTCGGTTGCGTGCCTATCGAGCCCGAGCATTGCGTAGTGGCTGATCCCATGGTTGCCGCCCCACTTGCCACGGTCGAAGAGATCACTGTGGTCGATCTCTACCCCGAGATGTGGCCTCGCCCCCCCGAGATGTGAGCTCGCCATCCTGCGAGGGACCTCCTGCGAGATGCCCAGTCGCGGCGCCGTCTTGGGCGAGCCGTCGCATGCGCCCATGGGCGGCTGCTGGCAAGGCTGCCGGGCCTGCTGCTTCGGCTGCTGCGGCTGCGGCGGCGGCTGCTGCTGCTGCCGCTGCTGACGATGCTGCTGCTGCTGCTCGCGCACCTCTCGGCGCGCCTCCTCCACCTCCTGCTGCACCCGGCGCTGACGAGCCGCATCCGCCTGTGCTGGGGGGGTCTCGTCCATCTCGTCCATCTCGTCCATCTCGTCGGCGGCCGTGTGCACGCCAGGCTGCTCCGAGGTTGCGAATCCAAAGACCATGTCGTCGTGGTCTGTCTGCGGGCACGTCGAGAACCCCGCCTTCTGCTTGCGTGACGGCTTGCGATTGGTGCGGGGTCGCCTGACTGCTGCACGTGCTCCGCTGCACTCTGGCTCGGCGAAAGCAGCCGGTATGCCTTCCTCAACTGAAGGGATGAAGGCGGATCTAGGATGCACCGTGCCGCACGAGAGCATGGCCTTCACCGCGTCCACCACTGCGAATGCGTTGAAGCAGCTCGTGAGCAGCACCGCGATCAAGAAGGCATCCCCGATCGTCGCTGACTCCTCGTGCAGCTCTTGTACACAGTCGAGGGCGGCCGGCACGAACAAGACGGTGCGCCCTAGGATGGCGGCGAGCAGGCCGCTCACACCGAGGAGAGCCCTTCGCCGTTGCGAGGTGCATGCGACCAGAAGCAAGCGGCTGCACAGCTGCACGCCGCCGCCGAGCGTCATCGCACAGACGAGAATGACGTAGCCATATGCCCCAGATCTGAGCGCATTGGCGGACAAGATGAGCGTGAACCAGAAGGGGTGGTAGGTGAAGGCCATGAGCGCCCAGTAGGAGCGCGGGCATGGGCTCGTGAGCCCAGAGAGGCCGCCTGGTTTGACGAAACAGCGCAAGAACTCGTCCACGGCAACGAATGAACTCCAACCGAGGATGAGGAACGCCGCCGTATTGAACCCGAGCCGTCCGAGAGTGCCAACCTCGTCCCAGCCGAAAAAGGCTGCTGGCAGTGAGAGAAGCCCCGCAAGCAAGTGGACAACCGTCGTCAACGCCATGTAACAAAACATGCCAGCAACGTCCTCGCTGTCTGTGAATGACTCTTCGGGCTCTCTGCTGACGCGTGAGAAGCCGAGCATCATCGATCGGAAGATGTCGATCGCTGGCGTGCTCCACGTGGAATCAAGGAGTCGCCGAGACAACTTTGGTAGGAGCAGCCGGTAGAGCAACGCCCAAAGAAGAGCCCAAAAGATGGCGCAAAACAGGCCGAACACCACTGCTTCTGACCTCGTGCCGTGGGAGGGCTGCACGACCGCAGGCGGAGGCGTGTAATCGTAGGCTGGCACGCCTGTGGCGGTCATGATGAAGCGTGGCCACCAGCGTTCTCCACACACGTTGCTGCTCCGGAGCGAGCCTGGCTGTCACACGCGATGGTTGTCACAGGCGCAGTGCGACCTAGGTGGGCGACGGGCAGCCTCTTCTTGACACAGCCTTGCCTGTTTAGGAATATTTTCTTACACGAACCAAAATTGAATTTTGTGTCCGTCGAACTAGCGAAAGTGAAACAAGACGGGCCTCTTCTTGATATTCGCCGCGGGACGACCCATTGTGGCTGTGAATCGGCCGCCCACCTCATATCGTCGTGCTGTCGGGCTCAATGCTCGAGGAAGACACCGTCTGGGAACACGACGCGGCGGGGCTATCACTGGCATGGCCGAGCGCGGGCGAGGACCTGCCCGCTAAACAGATCGTCGGCTACAAGCGCGAGCCGCCGACTATCCACGCGATCGGTGCCATCGTGGCCGTCAACGACACCTTTACGTGCTACGCCATTAAAAATGGCCTCGTGCGCGCCATCCACCGCTTGTCGGGTGAGACGGCGCTGCTGCGTGGCCTCACGACCGATGTGATCGACCTGCACTTCTGCCCGGGCCTCGACCGCATCGTGGCCGTCACCAAGGCCGGCGCTTGGTACACGTGGGACATCAAGCTTGATGCCCGCAGCGAAGTGCAGGTGAAGGAGGTATTCTTCAGCGACCGTCGCCCTCCGCAGCGGCCGCCGACTCATCCGGACGCGGTGCTGCTGGCCGTCATCAAGGACGACACCGTCGTCGTCGCGCACAACGGCCTGCCTTGCCACGCGTTGTACTTCTACGTCGGCGGGGTGCTGGCAACGCCGGCGGCGGTCAAAGTTGACAGCCCGATCCGAGCGCTCTGCGCATCGGCCACGACCGGCCAGGTGCTCGTCGGGTGCGAGGACGGCAGCGTGACGAGCGTGAGCGTGCCCGGTCGACCGGGTTTCGGGAGGAGCGGCAGCCCGATCCGCATCACCAGGGGCGCCGTGACCCTTGTTGCTCCGTGTGCCAACGGTTACCTCGTCGGTGGCGCGGCGACGGCCGAGTTTCATCTGCTGAGCGGCGCGCTGCAGCCGCTCGCGTCGCTCAGCCTGGGCGCGCCGCCACCGTCGGTACACGACGCCTCGAAGCCGCTCCTCATGACGTACGAGCCGAGCAGCGCCACCATCGTCATCGCCGCGAGCGCCGACCCGTCCACCAAGGGTGGCTCGTCCCTGACCTTTCTGCGCTTGCGTGTGCCCGCGCCGAGCGTGCCGGAGACGCCCTCGTTCGTGCTCGCGGCGACGCGGGTGCCTTCGGAGCGCCCCGTGCTCAACGTCGCGTGCGCGTACAACCCGAGCGAGGGCACTGTAGGCATGTTCTGCGTCGTCCCAAGCGCCCTCCAATGCCTGACCATCAGCAAAGGGCTCCTCGGCGTGGGTGGCGTGGCGGCCGCCGAGGACAGCGCCCTCGGCGGCGCGGCGGGGGCCGTGGGCGGCGGTGCGGGCGGCGGCGCCGCCGCGGCCTTCGAGCTGCAGCAGCAGCTCGCCCACCTCCAACAGAAGGTCATGGGCATCACTGGCACCTCGATGGGCACCACTGTTCCTCCGCCCGCTTCGCCGACGCCGGCGCCGCCTCCGATGCCACCGCCGCCGATGCCGCCGATGCCAGTGCCGCCGCTGCCGCCGATGCCAGCGCCGCCGCCGCCTCCGATGCCAGCGCCACCGCTGCCGCCGATGCCAGCGCCGCCGATGCCGCCGGCACCGATGCCAGCGCCGCCGCTGCCTCCGATGCCAGCGCCGCCGATGCCGCCGGCACCGATGCCGCCGAGTCCAAGCTCCGAGCTCCGAGGCGGCGCCGCGGCCGCGCTCCAGCCGCCGCCCACCCCGCCCATGCCCTTGTCCCACCCCGAGCTCCTCTGGGCGGCTGCCGTCTCATCGCCCATCACGGCGCCCATGGGGCCAGTGGATGCCCATCACGACGCCCCCGTGGCGCCCTCGCCCTCGCCGTCACGCGTTGTCGAGCCGTCTCGGGCAGCGCCGTCTCGGGCAGCACCCTCAGCGGCAACCGCTGACGAGCCGGCGGCCGCCAAGCTCGCATCTCCCGCCGAGCTCGCATCTCCCACCGAGCTCGCATCTCCCACCGAGCTCGCATCTCCCGCCGAGCTCGCATCTCCCGCCAAGCTCGCAGCTCTCGAGGCGAAGCTCGACGCGATCATGACGAGTCAGCGGGCGCTGCTCGATCGTCTCGAGCGTTCCGGAAGCGCCAACGGCGGAGGCGGCGGAGGCGCTGGCGGCCCTGGCAGCGGGGGCGGCGGCGGCATCTTCGGCCTCTTCGGCGGTGGCGGCGGCGGCGGCAGCAGCAGCGGAGACATGGCGGAGCTCTTCCGTCGTCTTGAGGCGCTTGAGGCGCTCACCAAGGTCCAGGCGCAGACGACGCACCAGGGCGTGTCCGCCGCCCTCTCCCAATCCATGTCGACGCTTGCAGCGACGCTCGCGCACGCGCACGCGCAGCAGAGCGATGCTCTGGCTCTGCGCATGGGCGTCGCCGTGGGCGAGGCCGTGAACGGCGCGGTGCGCACGCAGCTGCCGCCGCTGCTCCAGGCGGAGACGAGTGGCGTCAAGGCGATCGTCGCCGAGGTGCGCACCGCCGTGCAAGACTTGAGCCGCAATCTCGAGGCCCAGCTCGGGCAGGCCGTCAGCCAGGCCGCGACTCAAGCGGCGGTCGCGCTCGGCACGGCGCTCGAGGCGTCCATGCTCGAGGCGCTCGAGAAGCGCATCGCGCCCCGTGTGGAGGCGGCGGTGACGCAGTCGCTCCTCAGCCTGACGACGACGGCGAGTGCGCTGCCGCCGCAGGTGGCCGCCGCCGTCACGGCCTCGGTGAACGCGCGCATGAGTGCCACCGTCAAGGAGCACTTCGAGGGCGTGCTCGTACCCGGGTACGAGCGCGCGTCAAGGGCACTCTTCGAGCAGCTCCACGGCACGTTCACGCAGGGCGTGAGCGCGGTAGTCACCGAGGCGAGCGCCCCTTTCCTCGAGATGCTCACGACGACGACGGCGCAGGCGGCGGCACATCAGGAGGAGCTGATGAGCGATGTGACGGCCAAGCTCGATGCCGCCATCAAGCAAGCAGCCGCGGAGATCACGGGAGCTGCGCGGCGTAGCGCCCACGACGCCGCCAAAGCCACGCCCGCTGTGAACGTTCACACCAAAGCCACGCCCGCGCCCGCCGCGCCGCCGCTACCGGCCCCGCCGCCACCGCCGGCTGCGAGTGCGCCGCTGGACGCGCCGCTGACGGCCCCGCCTCCCGCCGCGCCTCCCGGAGACGGCGGCACCCAGGCGGTGAACGACTTTGCCGTGTCGATGGAGCTGCAGGCCCTTTTGGCGCAGGGGCAGGTGGAGCGCGCCTTCGCCGTCGCCCTGAACGCCTCGTCGCTCGACCTTCTGCTCTGGTTGTGCGGACAGCTCGAGCCACGTGTCCTGGGCCCCCCCAGTCTCCGTCTCGGTGCTCGTCCTCGTCTCGCTCGCCACCCAGCTCTCTGCAGGCCTGGATGCCGAGCCCGTCAAGCTCAAGCTCTCTTGGCTCAAGGCCGCCTTCACCCTCCTCAACCCGACCGACCCGCTCATTGCGCCCAATATCGAGCGGATCCTCACGGCGGTCCGCGACAACCTGAAGCGCGCCGAGGCAAGGGTGCCCGAGGGGCTCCAGACGGATCTCGCGATGCTCCTGTTCCGAGTGAACAAGCTTTCTCAGGCACGCTCATGAGCCTGCGAATGGGTCGGCGGCGACGGGGCAGGCGGCGGCGGCGGCGGCGGTACAGGCAGTGGCGGCGGCGGCAGTAGCGGCGGCGGCAGTGGCGGCGGCGGCAGTGGCGGCGGCGGCAGTCGCGGCGGCGGCGGCGGCGGCGGCGGCGGTGGC